>JAULBP010094530.1:0-11691 GCA_032355345.1 Lepetodrilus pustulosus | reverse complement strand
ACGGGTTAAAAACAAATATTTCAGCTTGGCAAACACCGGAAATGGATTCAGTGCATCAAATTACATTAGAAAAGTGTCTTTGCCAACTTTTACTCAAATTTGCCAACACTTTTCACATTTTCTGAAAATCCGACCAGTCTATTTGTTGAAATTGGGATCCTGTGTTACTTATAGTTCGTCTGTTTCATGTAAATTGTGTTTAATGTAACACATAGTGCGTTGTACAATTCCAGCCTCTTAATAGATCAATAATTGTTGTGAGTATCCTATCGTAGGAATGTGTTCCATATGAGCAGGCAAAGCAAACTAGTGCGCTAATGCCAAGCTTGAATTCCCTCTATACAACGCCCAGACTTGCGCCAATTCCACATCTCTGTTATTCCCCAGTACTAGCTATATGATTTAAGTCTCATGTTGTACATACTGCTTTTATCCAGTCCCTAATGGGTTTCTTGTGTCCCCTATTATAGATTCAAACCCGACCACTAACTATAATTTTCACAAACCCTAGAAGGTCCTAGATTTGGCCCCTGTCTAGACCGCCAAGTCTCTTGGGACCCGCTCCCGATGTGCGAGTTAAAATAGACATTGACAATATCTTCTCATTTGATTCCATTGTATTACCGACCAGATTCGAGCAATCTCTCATGTTCTATAGTCTAGCCGTTGGCACAACCGTTTCACTACTTCCGGTCTTCTCGTACATACACATGCGCACTCGCAGTCATCACGTACATACTAGGTGGTTAGTGGGGCGTGTAGGAATATGTGAGGTCCGCCATCTACTGTGTCCTGTAAACCAGTTATCTCATGAATTCTCCAGTGACTACAACACTTGTAGAAACTCAATGAAGTTTGGCATAGGACATCACCGTGGCTTGAACTACGCCGTGATTACATTTAGGCCAGCGCCTATAAACCTACGCGTCGCATGACTATACCGGAAATTCAATTTTATGACATTTCTCAGAAGCCATTCTGACGTGGTATCAATTGGCCGGAATTATCAATTGGAAACACAAACTTTCTAGAAATACGCCACAAAGGCATCTCCGAATGTATCGATGTGCTCACATTTTCAATATAGTTTAGTTTTGCTAGTGAAAACGTATGGATAACAATAATATGATTATTGTAATTAAGTTGATACCTGGTATGCCCATCGTCATTATGCAGATGCTGACATTTAGCACCTTGGAAAATATCTGTTGGTGGACAGTAATGCTGTTGTCGTTATTGTTGTTGTTGTTGTTTTTCTGATCTCATGTAGTTTTATCCACATGCCTAACATATATTAATTGCATTTATTGATATATATTTAATGATTATCATAAAAGTATCGTAGTTAAGTAGTGTCCGCATGAAATACAAAACGAAATTACACATATTGATAAACATGATTTTAAAGCAATGTGACAATTGTGTGTTTCGTGTGTAGTATACCACCTACATAATTATGTTCTTGATTATCATGGATATTCTTGTATATGAAAGGGTGTCCGGTCTAATTTGGTATCTTCATCTTTGGCTAAAATGGCAGTTATCGCAATACACTATTTTGTTGTTCTTCGACATTCTTCAAGAAATCGAAACAACTTCTCCAGATCGTTGACATACTTTCGAAAACCTTCGTTATATCTCCGGTCATTCACTCGCTTGTACATTGTATGTTCGCACGTATGCTTTAATGTATTCCTAGCAGGCCTTGGCATTGTCCTATGTAGATTTTCGTCTTCTTTAATACCTCGTGGAGCTCTTCTTGTAGAAGGCCCACCTATGGTTGACCTCTCGTGAATCTGGACCCAGGTTCGCGAAGCTATCGTATACGTAACGTCATCGTTAAGCCATCGTGGAAGGAACTTGACTCTTGTGGGATCATCAAATGTTCCTCCACGAAGGCTTAACGATGTCGTTACCACTACGATAGCTTTGGGAGCATGGCCCCAGGGCACGTCTATTATGATATTGCAAAACACTCATTTGCATGTGTCCCAGAGATGTGTGCATGTCGCGACCTGGAACCTGTCCTAGTATATTAGTTTCCTGCACCTGGCACACCATCCTGTCTCTAGATCACAGACTGACCAAGTGTAGGACCCCAACTGTTGATGGAGATAATGACTCGGCACGTAAATCCCAATTGGGAACGCTCAGTGTGAATGGAATATAGACCATAATTAGTTAGAAATGTGATTACCACGTGGTAAATCGATGCTCCAATTCGATCTGTTATGCGTGGACATTCATACCAAAATATGTGTGATGTGGTCTATATTTTGACATATTTACATATCTTGATCTCATAATTCACGTTTCCAGCTGATTTCCCTTATACCATATATACCTCCGATGCAATACTTATTAGACGGTATATTGCCCAACTCATGTCAAGGCAGCTACTATGACACAATCTATATTGGAATATTTTATAATGGGTATTTTGTCAGAACTGATGAAATGGCAGGGAATTCTGAAGGACCACGTTATGAGCTTTTGGAAACATACTGATTACTTGTGTCAGTTACCAGACTGTGTGTGGAACCTATATGACGATGTGCGTTCTGTAATGCTGGAGATTTGTAGCAGAGATTTGCGTGACTACATGTATGAATTATCATACATCATGCTTTAATATAAGATGTTTAATCGCGGATTGTGGTGCAGACCATTATTCTCACACCATTGTTAATATTGAAGAGATCCTCCATCAACACTTAATTAAGTATATATGTCTGGAATAGTAGAAGGTACAGCGTCACATAGCAATCAATGGGGTCTGCATACCTGAGATTTACCTTAATCATCTAAGATAGTGGGTATATTTTATTAGTCTTCCTGATTGCATGTGGAGTCAAATTTTTACCAAAGTACGTGTACTTATTGCACTATCAGAGATAACAGAACTTGGAATCATATTTTGATTAAAATGCCGATTTCTTGTGTCGCAGAACTAAAGTTGTAAATGTGACCCATGTGTTAAGATACTAGATATTTATGTCAGAGATACTCATGATGAAACGTATTACTATTCATGTTGCTTATAAACTAATTATTTACAAGTAATTTCATGTTCATCTGGGTATGGATTCGCCATACGTGACGTAACGTCCTAAACGTATCCTTATCGGCAGCCATTGGCGATTGGTTTGTACAACGGCTTAATACCGACCAAGTGATACTGGCAGAAATTTGAAAGCCAGGAACATTATACAGGGTTTCCAACCATAGCCAATAAAGTCATCGACGTGTCTAAAAATGGAGCAGGATTACTTTGGCTGGTGTTAAAAGAAGTGGTCCTGACAGACACAGACTCTCGACTATTTCTACTTGGTATTCCGAACACTTGTACTTCCCACCCCCACTGACCCTCCACGAGCTGCACGAGCTTCCAGTAATCACGTGAGCATGTCCATGCGGCATCGGCCACAACACAATACAGCAGTATGCCATGTCGCCTTGATTGATGCCTAAGAACGCTGCAAAGAATATTAATATTACCTCCCTTGTAACATCCGCGTCAAAAACAAGTAACGAGAGTTCTCTATTAATTCCCTAGTGATTTTCTTTCCCCAGCTACGGCCTTGTGCGAGGACCTATGATGATATATTACACAACTCTTACGTAAACAATGTTTCTCGGAGAGGTCCAAATGAAACTACGATCTATTAGCTTAATCGTTCCGTTGGGAACGAAGCGCCTGACGACGTTAACAATATTTCTTTCTCTCTCGCGCGATCATTGTAAAGAGTGAACTGTTGAATGTAACGTTGTTTGTGACGGTGAACAGTATTGACAAGCTACTGTTGCGTTTCGGATTTAAGGGGATGATGGCGTGAACGAAACACGTTTCCATTTAACAAGGGCCGATATTTCTCTCAAGCTGTAATACAGTGCATAGAAATGTCGTGTTAAGTAACTATATATGGGCATCCATGCACATTAAGTACATGTATATGAAGATCCGGTTCTATCCAGTATATATGTGAACAACATACAGTACGTAACGTAGATCACTTGTGATGATTCGTACTAATTATCGTATACTAGTACCTTATGCGTGTCTTTTAGTATACGGTCATAACGCTATTAGAACAAAATCTTAGTATTTCCTTTCTAGTAGTACCAACGCGAGAAGGGGCGAGTGCTTATGGAGTAGTTTAACGTCGGTGTTAGGCAGTTCCTTAATACAACTATATGAAGTTTACACATGCACCACTTGAATACTTGCGATGACCTCGCTGTTAAGAGCAAATCTACGAACTATTTCGATCGGTATCAGGATGAAGGGTTTTCGTGCCGTGCAATGGTCTGCTTATCCAAACCCCGTAATCAGGTTCTAAGTTTGTACTTACACCCCGCCATGTACAGAGTTGCTAGATACAGGGCTCAATGGTCCTATTTAATTATCACAGAAGCAATGCCACTGTCCGCGAGCATCGAGCAGTCCCATACCTAGTATCCCGTTATGTTTACCAAACTGCCTGCTTTTACTAATGGAATTTCACTTAAAGGTATAAGCACTTAAGGTTACTTCTACCGTTATGATCGCCAACAATGATACTACTGCTGCTTTGAGAATTGTACTCGTAACTAAGACGTGCCACTATTCGATGCTCACCGTTTCATCTAGAACCTAATTGAAGTATGTTTTTTTTTGTTATCGGGATTCTATCGTGCATATTAATTGCGCCCGTGATTGTGTGCTCTATTGATAACACTTCGCTGATTTGCACCCAGTGTCACCTGTCTAAATATGATTAAAGTGTTTTACTTAAAATTCAGCACTGCCTAGCAAGGTCGTGTAAAACATTGAAAAGAAGCACACGGCATCGTGAATATTCATTATTTTCTCCGGTCCCCTCAAATTAACTGAATCTATTAATAGTATCCGTTTTGTTCATGAAGAATGGAAACAAGTCGACGAAAAAAAATGTTGTTCAGCCAGAAGAGTAGCTATAGTTCGGAGTATATTGAATTTATATTCATGTGGCAACTTGGGAGTAGCGTCCATGCGGTCTATAATACGATTTTAACCACACCTTCCTGATGGATATCCACAAGATCGGTTCTCACAAATTACTATTTACAATGTGGTTAAATACGGTATCTAGAAGTACGTTGGGTGAGTTAATGTGGTGGTAATGTATGGCATATTGTTCGAATAATATAGAGACGCCCCTATCCCTCCCTTATTTCCACAAATTATAAACAAAATATAAATCTTTATCGTGAACGAGAAAGTACATCTTATATGTGAATTGATTACTGATTAAGAATTTTCCATGGTATATTTCCTTTGGAGATTCAATATTTCTTGACTTACATGTACGTGTATCAAATACATGAATAAATGTCTGCCCATACAATTTCCAAAATGCGCTATCTGTCTAAATATAGGTCGTGGGTATCTAAATTGTTGATCCTGATTCGTTTCCTAAGACAGCTGGATTTTGTAGAGTCTGTCAACTCTATTACCATTGCTTCCATGTCCGGCCGTATTCTCTGCGTGTATCATGGTTCACATACGTGCACTTTCCGCCCCGTCTAGAACTGCATCACAGCTATTTAAGGATCAATATGTTTTAGACAGGTTCATGAGCACGATCTTAAGGGCACAAAGGGGGATTACTGATGTCCTTAGCAGAATACATGGCTTCTTCGTCTGTCAACCTTGGTTAATCCACTCCCTAGATACCCAATACAATCGCACCAAATTATATTTAAGGAGGAGTTTGATAATTCAAAATCTACTCCAATACATTATTTTTGTGCAACGTTCATCCCCACCCACTTCCTGGTTCATGATGTCTTGATGTCACGTCCACATTGATGTCACGTCTACTGTACGTTGATGTCACGTCCACCTTGATGTCACGCTTACTCTATCTTGTGTCTCGTCTATATATGCGTTAAATATGCGTGTTTGTATGTTTTGTATAGACAGCTAGTGACTGTGTCAGTGTCAGTGGTGACACATAGCGAGTGATATTCCACCCTTTTACTAATTGAATGGTTTCAGGCATTTTGTAATTCCATTGACCATTACGAAGGACTTTCTATGTGTTGCGAACAATGCTTGTTACAAAACGAGCATTTTCCTCTTGCTTATTACGTTTTACTTAATTGAAGTTCGTTGTGAACAATGCCGTGAACATACAAAGTGCTATACGGAATGTACATAGATAAATTGATGCTAGAAGCATCTCGCTAAATTGCCGGGAATTACGACATGCAATTCACTCGGGACAGATAATCCGTAATTCCTCACAACTTGTTATTGAATATTTGACTGATACCGCTGAATTGTTACTTCTAGCAATGATTCCAACCTATACATCTTATTACAGCGGCTAAGAGACGAAATAATACGCAAATTGTTCACATGAGCCATAAAAGCATGCTATTTGGTATATATATATATATATTGCTAGAATCTGGAATCATTGCTGGAAGTAACAATTCAGCGGTATCAGTCAAATATGTATGTGTGTGTGTGTGTGTGTGTGTGTGGTGTGTGTGTGTGTGTGTGTGTGTGGGTGTGGGGTGGGTGTGTGTGTGTGTGTGTGTGTGTGTGTGTGTGTGTGTGTGTGTGTGTGTGCTATAGAGCATGTTATGGTGGGGGACATTACGACGACGTACAGGTCATATGCTGTTTCAGAACGTACTATGGTACCATCAGACATCACGTTTAAGAGCCGAGTCTGTCTGTTCATACCCATTCTACAGTGGAATGATTTGGGTGTCTCAAGTTGCTTCTGCTTCTCTTACAGTGAGTGCTGTTTTGGGGCAAAAGTGTCTGTGAATATACGCTCGTCAACTCTTGTACTGGCAGAGCACGACAAAGTCTGTCTCGGGGAGTGCGCAATTCCCTAATGATGTCTATCGCATATTAGCCCTCACGTAGCACAGCATTCTCTAGACGAGATCCAATTGACGATTTCTAACAGAAGTGGCAATTTAGATCAGGGTAGGCGAGGGGAGAACAAATAAAGTGAGACGAAAGTGACCATTTGTGAATGTTACCTTCAACACAATGATGTTTGCGTTAGACTGGAGTTGCATTTAGTTCCCAGTCATAACAGTAGGACCATCAATGTTTGGTTAGGGTTCGATGTCATTGTGAGGGATTGATATGCATGCCTTAGATGCTATCTGGAGAAGCTGTCTATTAAGGTGATGGTAAGGAGTAAATTATACAGACACACACACGACGACATACATAGACGCACGTGCAAATAACCAATGACAAAAGGATGTATTTCAAACGTAATGTATCACCAGAATAGACCTAAACATGTTCCATATTTAGATGTAATGCCATTGGAAGATTCAGTACAATTTATGCAGATTATTATCAAACATGGTTCATGTAATCATACTCAAATTAGCAGTGTACACGTGTTAGCTTTGTACATGTCTTCATGCTATTATGGATACCAGTCTTGGAAAACTCAGGAACATTTGTTGCTACACGGTTTCTCATTCAATAGATTCAGTACACATACGGCAATATCCAATCGCCTCGAGGAAACGACCTGGTAAATTACTGATGACAATAGTGTGACTGTAAGTGAGGCATCTTTACGTCGGTGTTGTTGTTGTGAGAGTGTATCCACCGTCCAAGCACGAAGACGGCGTTCTCTGTTGACGTCGACCCTGGCCAGTTACCACATCGCCACCGTGCGGGTTGTGTTGATGAGGCCAGCATTGGCGGAAAATCGCTTGTTAAGCGGAATTGGGCGGAATTGATGAAAGCCGAAAGTGTTCGTCTGAACCTAGAGCACCGTGGAAGTACAGCCTGGACAGAGGACGCGAGAGCTGGCTCAAATTATTGATATTAATTGAGTTGTTTTTCTTCCGCAACACGTTCACGTATACTTTTGCCATGTTATGAGGTTATCACAAACGGTTTGGGAAATGGACTGGTACTCAAGTACTGAAACTATCCCATAATCTACATTACTTACAATGCTAACTATTACATAGCCGTGCAACGCAGCAATTACACTTGAGGTGTCTATTATAGTATGCATATGACAACTATTACTGTAAAACCCATGACGTACTCTATACATTGCAAGCATGCATATTCAACCGTCAACGTGAAATAGTCTACAGTTCTTTGGTAATAGGTAGCATGTGACACATACAGCGATTGCAAGTGACTTAACTGTCTCACTGTAGTGATGACTATCATATCATTGACATATACATGACGTTCAGTAGGTGCTCGTTCACAAATTGACATTGTGATGACGTGCTATGAACAGTAGTAGGATGTTGATATGATTTAATGTGGTATTATATGGCATGGGAACAATGTTCGACGTCTCTACTTTAAATTTCGAATGTCTACTCCAGGGCAAGTTGATCCAATCGTTGTGGTAGGACCCAATTGACCACGGTTTTACCATAAAAGTCACATATATAATCTCTCTTACCATTTTGTTCTTCCTCCTTCTCTTCATATTGATTTTTTTAACGATCTGATTCGAAACAATTTGGGTATTCTTTTCGGATCGCCTCCGTTGCGTGTAGAGTGAAGCTTTGCGTAGTCCAAGTCAATTTGTCGGTCAGAGGTGTAGCACACTAGGCTGACCTCGCTGACTTGCATATTAAATAGATTGAACTGTCTTGCGAAGTGTAAGCTGGGTGTTTGTGATTCGTCCTTGTTTGCTTGGCTCTTTTCTTCACATTGGACAACACTGAATAATGTTACCCAAATTTGATTAATTCTTATTTCATCCTGTACGATGATGGAAAGTGAGTGTAAGTAACAAGTACTGTGTTCATTTGCAGGCTCTTTCTCGAAAATGGTGAAACGGTAGCCCTTCCGGGATCCACCCCTTTTGGTCCGCGAAACTAGGAAACGTGTCATTGCTGACAAAGTTTGGAGGCATTGGATTCCTAGACAGACAGTATACAAGCGGAATGGATTCGTAAGTATTTTATATATTTGTTTCATGTATGTGACTCTATTGATGATAACTGCGAAGTTCAAACCTCTCTGTAATATTTTGCGTCGACTGATATGACGTATACTGATAATGTAGCGAATATGATACGCATGTGTACGGCCATGTTATTAATATGGATTCATTGCCAATAATTTCTATATGAATTAAATTTGGCAACAGTTTACCAGTTGCGCTGTGCGCCAAACCAAAGATTGAAACTGCCGAGGGATTTGCCCTCAAATCCACGATTGATTTCAACTTGAAATTTGAAAGTCGAATGAGGTCTCGCAAATTGCATCGAATGAATGTAAATCCCTAAAGCAATTTCCTTGCACCACACAAGTGCTCGATTACCAAAGGTTTGCATAGGGTGGGCGATATGCACCGTAATAAAAACCCAGCAGACCATCCACATGGATATAAGTTATGAATGTGGTAGAATACATTTCTTTACCTACACATGGTACTCTATAGCTATCATCTACCAGTATGCCCCTAAGAACAACTTTACCCTTTGATCAAATACATAGCTAATATCTGGGTTTCCTTTAAGTTCATTGATATTATTGATGGATATAATACCTTTAAGATCAACGTATTACGACGTAGAGATCTTTTTTAAAAGGTTAAATACACTCAAATGTGTTATTATCGTTCCAATTCTGTTCGCTAAATCTTCGTAAATTATATGTCCTCGAGAATAAAAGACTCGAACTTTAAAACTGACATAAACAATCAAATCTATTGCGAAATTTCGTGTTGGCATTATTCTTTATAGAATCAGGAAACAGTTCAAATACGCAATTTCCGTTCAATAGTATCGGTTGGCCTTGGTGTCTGTATTGGAGTACAATGTTGCAAACATACGAATAATCTGCATCTTGATGTCAATGTAACGATCGACATTTCTCGAATGCATGGAACTTTATAATTAGACATCATTCACCAAATATCCATTATTGGAGGTTCAAAGTACAACATTCTAGTGAAGGTTTCTCGGGGCAGTTCTCAATAGCGACATTTTGCACTCTCGGGTCACGTATAAACATATTCGTGTTCACTTCTCGCTATCAGATGAAATGCATTTCTCTCGGGGAATATTTGTGCATTCCAATTAATGCATGTCAGAAAACAACTCAAACAAAATATCAGGTAATGAATATTGAAATTGGTTGGCAGTCAATACCTAAACACGGCATCGGAACCTGCTGGGTAGTGTGCCTGGTGCGCGGAACCTTGTCTCCATCTCAACATCCTGCCTTCTCAGGCGAAAGAGTTCCAAAGACAGAGGCCGCCTGAGCCAAAGTAGGAAGCAGCGCGTTATCATCTACAATCATTAGAATTATCCCCAGGAAAACCGCATTTAAGCGGAAGGAGATTACCATATTCTCAATTATTACAACAGCAATTTCCCCGCCATCATAGTCATTTGTAATTTCACGGATATGTTAGGAAATGGAGCTTAATCGGTGTTGTGTTGACATAAGGTCTCACAAAGTCGCCGACCTTTCCAGACTGATAAAAAATATGTGATGAGTGATATATGTAATCGACTGTGTAAACTATTATTTGGTTGTGGACGACAGTCGCTGGGGGTAGAGACTGAGTAAAAGGCCATTAATTCAGTTATATTTCTTGAATAAATCAAACGTTAACGGCTCAGTGGGTTAGTCTCGCTTGCGCGATGTTTGCTAGGCTAGTGCGTATAATGATGGACAATGTGGCGCATAGAACGGTAATCTTCTTATGGAACCAATGGTGTTTGAAGAGAAAGCCTGGATCTGGCAAACCTAATAGTCCACACTGAGTATATGCAGGTTCGCGCGACGTCTCTTAATACTCTTCTAAGGTAGACAACTCGCCATTGTCTTACCGGAAGCATCGGTCCTGGATAGGTTCTGTTATCCTCGGCGTTCGCGTCGTACAGATGGACTAAAATGTGATGCTGCCTACTGTGCGTTGTTAATGTATTTAGGTATAAGTCGAGGCGAGAACGTTCCCTGTTTGGATGTGAACGAATACCATCCGCCTATCTTAGTGTAACCAGATTTACCGGGAGCACCGTCTACTGAATATTCTTATTTGATTACGTTGGCATACAGCTACACCGATGACCACCCTCCGTAAAATCCAACATCGTGAAACACTGTCGACATATTAACATTGTTGAGCACCTCGGTGTCAGATGAAGCTTCCTACTCAGAATCGCGAGCTTGTATTCAAATCACACACAACCTGTCCTAATCATCACTGCCAGATATATCTCCAGTGATGATCATCATTGGCCAATGACGTCAGATATAGAAAATCACAGCCAAGCGTCTATTGATACAAATGATATCAACCCGATGTGATAGCAGTAATACAGCTCCGATCCTGGTCGAGGCTCAACGAGTGTTTATATATTTACATTAAAAGACACAAGAGTGAGATTGTATTCATCAGTTAACATAATTGTTATAAGTCATTCACGGAGAAATATTACACTAACTATACACGCTCATAAGAGGGGACGAATTTTATATTGCTGTATCATACATTGCAGTGGTGTGGTTGTACCATGGGTCGTGATGACATAGCAACGATAAACCATCAAAGTGCAATGAGATATGTAAGAGTTACATCCACACTTTCCGAGATGTATCGGTCAATATCCATACAGTTTTGGTCGTGGGGCATCACGACCAAAACTGTTGGGATATTGACCGATACACCGAGGAAGTGTGGATGTAAC
>JAULBP010094519.1:0-11692 GCA_032355345.1 Lepetodrilus pustulosus | reverse complement strand
TCCTTCAGTACCTACTGGGACTGTGCTGTCTGTAGAGTGGCAATACAGATATCATCATTGGTCTGTCCTTCAGTACCGACTGTGCTGTCTGTAGAGTGGCAATACAGATATCATCATTGGTCAGTCCTTCAGTACCTACTGGGACTGTGCTGTCTGTAGAGTGGCAATACAGATATCATCATTGGTCTGTCCTTCAGTACCTACTGGGACTGTGCTGTCTGTAGAGTGGCAATACAGATATCATACTTGGTCTGTCAGTACCAGCTGGTGCTTGCAGGTTTACTGCAACATTCAGCGCTACCGATGTTACGGGTTTCCTCCTGCCCTAAGCTGACGAGTCGTGATATAAATGAAATAACATTGAAAGCAGATAACCCCCCAATTTAACAAATATCAAATACAACATACAAAACAATCCTACATAGTACTGGTAATAAGAGTCTATGGTTTTACAGTGCTGTACCACATTATTTCTATCTTGGGAGGTTCCAGCTACTCTCAGTAATGTGGTAACTGAACTTCATGAACTTAGTTTTGAAGTTTTAATAAAATTATATCTGAAAAGAAAATTGGCTTAAAACCTGCGCGTTTTCAAGTGTAAAAATGCTCTATATTTACCAACTGTTATCTTGCAATGGTCTTATTTTAATGTTTGACATTCCTTTTTGTATTGGGAATTTGATGGAAACATTTTCCTTAATTTATTTAGCATACTGAAAATGCATTATGAAACAATAAATATTAACCTTCATTATCAGAGGTTATTACGGCCAAAGTTATCCATGAATGGTACGTGTAACCAAGGACAACTTTAGGTTTCTAAAGCCATGGTGAGTCGGCCACAGCATGAAAGCCCCCCACCCCCACACACACACCATCTTGGAACTTTCTCAACTAACATCCTCTTTTCCTGTCTGAACAATTATTTCTCACATGTTATGGCACAAAATATTAATATTAACAATGAAAACTCCAGCAAAGGAAATTCAATGTTATGTCATGTCATGTGCTAAAAATAACTACCCATCAAAAGTGTTGTTGTAAAGCATGTATTGCACAGGTACTAATGGCAAATTATTTTGCCACTAAATTCATATTGACATGAAATATAAGCGAATCTGTGAAAACTTACCCACGATGTATGAAACCTATGTTGTCAATGTAGATAGATGATTAACTTGTTAATGCTTGTTTATTGTTTTGTTACAAGTAATGACATCTTAAGTAATCTACTTATACCAGTACCAAAAATTGATCATTTCTAAATTAATATGCTTGAATATTTGTTAATGTCATGTACATGTTGTTCAAAGTATCAAACAATCAAGTCCAATATAATAATACGTATAGTATTTTCCAGAACAGTTATGTATAAATAAAGCTGAATATTCCAAATAGAAAAATATTCCAGAACCATGTCCAATGCATTTAGCAATTGAAGATGAAATAAAATAATTTCACTATTTTAATAGGAATAAATATATGAAGTTTCATTTAATATTATGAAATGATATTTTTCGCAATATGGAAATATTATGTATAGCTCATTAAGTATAAGATCATTGAATAATAAAATAAAATTCCACCCATAAAATGTCACCATTAAAGAATGCAAAAATTTTCACAAGGAAACTTTTATTCTTTTGCAGAAGATGCCAAACCAGGTCAGTTTTTCCCCACGACATTCCACGGAGGCAGCAGTCGAGTGCCAGTCTACAACGACAGCGGACGCCAACCGCGGAACGGCCGCAGCAAACCCGCATCCTCGTCCTCTGCCGCGCCGCTGAAGGGTTCCAGGAGTCAGACCTTCAAGCAGTCTCCTCAGCAGCAGTTTCCTTCCAATCCGCGCTCGCTGGACGCGGCGGAGAACGGCTACCACACAGTCCCGCATCCTCCACGCGCCAACGGACAGCCCCAGAACGTCCTGCACACGTTCAGCAGTCCCAAGTCCGAGTGCAAGCATTTCCAGCCACACCATTTAGACTTCATCCCTGGATCCAGCCGTGGGAGACCAGAAACCCCGATCCGGACGGAAGAACCGAAGAGTTCTGCCGCTGTGTACAAACTGAACCGCATCGAGAGAAGGACACCCGAAATGTTTAATAACGACGTGGTCGTATGATGGCGAGACGAGCGCGGCTTGCTTTAACTCTCTTCCTGCAGGATTCATCCAGAGTCCTTCTTCTCACTTGGGCATGTCAGATCGTCTCTAGCAGGGAAAAGGTTAATCCTCTCCCCCAACAGGATTTAACCGGAATCAATTTCCTCGCTATGGCATCTCTGGTTGTCTTCGGCAGGAAGAGGGTTAAGTAGAAGGACATACCTGCACCTGTATGTGAGAAACTACTAGGAAATCTCCTGCAATGCTGTGTGAAGAGTACTTGTTTGTATGTGTACCTCCAATGATGTGTGGCGTAGTCATAAGGTGTTAGTGCTACCAGTCAAAACAAGCTAAGTCATGGACCTGCCTCCAGAACTGAAGAAGGAGAATTTATAAAGAACAAGAGCCGTCTTGTTTCTATGTTCTCTCTCTCTATCTGGATTTCATGTATGTAATCCGTGTTTAGAAAGTGCAATGATTGCGTGTTGCATTGACAGACTGACTGTGAAAGAATGATCACTTTTAGTTTGAAGTGAAAATGAACAGTATACAAGATCTGGAAAGAGAAAACATGAATTTTGAACGACTTTAGTTTGTTCCATGATGCGTCTATCCAGCCAGTGTAGTTTGTGGGCATTGGTTTCTCAATGGAGGACTAGAGGGCACAGGAAGTGAACCCTGACTCCTGACAATACTGACCTCTGACCTTTGACCATTCCAGGAGAGTGTGTGATGACCCAGCAGCTCAGGTCATGGGTCATCAACTGATTATCAGACCGAAAGCACCTCTGGGCTTTCTTCCTTGCAAACAACACTTATTGTACTTAATTTAAAGAGCAAAAACTGATTTTTTTTTGGATTTTTTTTTTACTATATAATCCAAATCTTGGTATATTTGAAAGATGCCTTTCAAGTGTGTATCTAGAGTGCGAACTCAGAAGATGCTGAAAACAAACAAACACATCTGCTGCGGTGCTAACCTATACAAACATGGGATAAAATCCTTCTTGCAAAACTTCATCAGGGGTCCAGTGTTGTCGGATAGTGATGTGCCCACTGCTAAAACTACAAACTTTTAGTACCATTATCAGCTGCTTTGTGAAGTGGCCCCTAGATGTGGATGAGTTAAAGCGAACACCAAGTACAAACATCCTCGTTCTTAGCAGTGGTGTTCTTGGGCAAGTTACTCAAAGAAGCTGTAGCTCTATAAGTTATTGCAAGGCTGTGTAAGGCTTGCATTGAAATTTATAATGCTGCAGATCCTTTGTGAAGCTGCTCCTTCAATATATGAATCATCAGATAGTTCTGGCATCTTAGTGTCATTAAACTATACTTACAATCATAAAGACAATCATCTCGAGCTAGTTCCCCGACATTGCGTCGCAACATTCTCCGACAATGTGTCATAATATCAATGCCTGGAATGGAATTAGCAAATAACATAGGAGCAAATGTGTGAAATAACGGGATATGGAAACAATATATATATTGCAATATATATTGCGTACATACACAATTGTGTTCAGCTATTTCTTGAAAGTGAATCGAGTCTACATTGAACATTCTTATTCATAGTCACCGATAGTGGTTTCACAAATGGGGAAATACAAATTCTTGTACTGATCATGAAGTTCGTTTAGTATTTGAAGTAGATTCCTCAAACACAATCTGATGAAATAACATACATGGAGAAGTGACTGATGATTCTCAAGTACTATTGATGCTCAACGCTCATTTGTCGTCTGTTTTTACCAAAACTTAAATGTTCTGCTCAATGTCGCATTGCTTCTGCATCAACGATCACAAACTTGATACCTGCACCAAAGTCTGCTTGTAGTTGGGTCCTCGTCAAAGATGATGTGGCAATTAAAAAAAAAACGCAAATTTTAAAAGAATTTTGATGATGACTTTTTTTAAAGAATTTGGAAATTGAAAATAATTGCTGCCAGTGTCTTTGACAAAGACTACCTGTAGTTGTGTATGAGTAAGCAAGACTCTAAATCCCTACCATAATGTTTTGCTGACAAAGAAAATTGATTGCACAGTATTGGACAAATTTTGATTCCAGATATTTATATTTACTGTCCTGATAATGCCAACATGTTCTATATTAAAGAAGTAGTGCACATTTTTCTAATTTAAAAAAAAATTTGTTTAATTAACTGTTTCAAATTTTAATTAATATTGTTTAAAATTTCAATTGATATGGTTTCAAATCCCTGCTGAAGGCAACTGTAGATGCCCTTAAGAGCAGTGTCTGTGCATAATCCAGCACATATAGGGTCAATACAGATTCTGCTCTATTGGGCATATCCACTTAACGCTAGCGGAGACTCATAGGGTTAAAAATATAATTAAATGCAATTAATTAAATACATCATCTAGTAATAGCAGATACCGGTAAGAATTTTTCTATGATCATTACAAAGCAGTACAAAGCAGTGAAAGCTAGAATAGGGCAGGGAGACCTACTATTACATGCATTGTTTCACTATTGTGCAGTACTGAAGCTGGTGTTATGTGTGTTTGTATTCATGGAAATATGGCATATCTGACTTGAAACTCTCATATCACAGAATCTCTCTCAGCTATGAGTTTTCATCAGACTCCTTTTGGTATATTATGATCTTGGAAATATTGAATCAAATTAACTTGAAATCGAAATCTTTAAAAAGTATTAATTTTCTCGTCAAATATTATTTACGAAGAAACTGAAGTCAGGATCTCATTATATATATGACAAAACAATTTTGTTAAGTCTTGTTAGAGTATGTTTGTTTTGTTGTGTTTTAGCTGCATTCGTTGTGTGTAGTATGGAATTGTATATTATACCAGCATGGTTTTTAAATCTGTCCAAAATATCGGCATGTCAATGACTTGCATTTTATATAATTCATCATCTTTATCATGTTTATAAAACCACACATTGCTTTTGTGTAAATAAACAACTTGGTCAATCATAAATGAATGTGTGTTTTTTATGTCCTCTGTTATAATGTGAGTGAGTGAGTGATTATGGAGTTTAACATAACTGCGGGAATCTTTAACCCATTTGCGACGATTAAACAGTAATTATTTAATTATTATTTGATGTATTAAAAATTAAGAAACATGAAAAACATGCCGAAAAAGTGTAATTAAAATTATGATTATGAATGGTGAAATTTGGTATAATGTTACAATGCAGTTGCATGTGAATTTAAATAAATAGGATGAATACAATAATTATAATGTATACAGTAATCGATGATGAGATTTAGGAAATAACATTTTTCACTTGTGGACATGATTCAACAATCTGTCTTTTGGTATTGGGGTGTTCTAACTGGGTATTTTGGTGTTCTAACTGGGGTGTTCTAACCGGGTATGTTATAAGATGCTGCTACTCGTCTGAGTGTTGGACTCGCAACTCAGTAACTCGGAGTCGAATCCCAGTACCAGCTGTGGTTCTGCTCCATTAGTCGTGCACTTATGCCACCCACGTACAGAGCCCACTTGATATTACACTGTCCAATGCATTGCGGATTTGTATATAACGTGGGGTCAGACGTGGATCCCATTTTTATTTTCGTTATTTCCCTGTAATATCGTATAAGGTACCATAACGCAGGAGTAATTGTCATGGACCCAAACTTCAGCGTTATATCGAGGGGACACTGTACCATAATTACTCTAACACCTAAATTAATCATCATTCTGACCCTAAAAATACGAACATGACCATTTTTCATATCAAATCTTACTTTTCTAAATATTAATTTTTCAAATTAAAATATTTTCAGTAAAAACAAATATAATCCTCTATTTATTTACCATTTCAATTACAGCCACATCTTATAAATTAATTTGGTTGTCCCTAATATGAACAGATCATTTTCAATTTTCATCTTTTTCTAATATTTCGAACAACTACAAATTTAATTATTTTTTTCCTATTTCAAATTCTTAGAGTAACTACGGTACATGGCTGCCGCATTAGTCATGAACCAAGGCGCTGATTACACTTGTACCATGTATACAGACAGAACGCTTTATCACAGCACCATTGTGATGGGAACTTCCATGAACATTGCTGGAACCTGAAGGCAGTTTTAAACCCAGGAACCGTGGCTCCAATGTTATCTCATTTAGTCGCGTTAATTTCAAGATGAACTCATTTTCCGTAACCACTCGTATCTTCTGCATTATTATAATTATTCCAAATACTACATTTTTTTTTATTGAATGAAACATTATGCCTATAGATATTTTTCTTTTTATCTGTCTTCCTTTAAAGAATTCTGTTAAGCTACAGACAGGAAATGAAATTGGTCTGGCCTAACATTTCAAATTATTTGTAAGTTCTGATGATAAAGAGGTGGATTTGCCTGTAGGGACAATACACCTCTTGAAAGAAGGTTTCAAAGTGTAGGCCCAGTAATTGACTTGACATCAAAAGACAATAAAATGGCAAGATCTACTATTATGAGAGACAGTTTTATGTAGAATCATCTTTGGTCCCAATCATGCAGGGTAAATTCCATAGTCTAGCTTGTGTCATAAATATTGCATGTGTATAGAGAGTGATTTGGCTAGTTGGGGCCTCCTTGTTATAGGTTATAGCCCTGCTGAGGACGACTTATTGAATTTCTCCACAGAAATTACTGGTAGATGCAATGATGTAGAAATATCACCAGAATACTTTAAGGCCAAAACATTTTTTTTGCCATATAACCATTGATGGGCCTTGTTTTTTTAAATTTATTTATTTATTTTTGGTATTGCCCGTGAAGTAACATAAAAAGGGATACTTTCACTTGTAGAATGACTTGTCAGTTTAGGGAAGGATGAAACCTGCAACATTCGTAATGCTGAATGTTGCAGTAAACCTGTGAACCCCAGCTGGTACTGACAGACTGCACATACAGTGTCCCCTTGATATATAACGCTGAAGTTGTGGTTCATGACATACACCTCGCGTTATAGTACCCTTATATGATATTACAGGGAAATAACGAAAATAAAAATGGGATCCACGTCTAACTCTGCGTTATATCCGAATCCGCGGTGTTATATCAAGGGGGAACTGTACTATCACTCATTGGAAAGATAACTTTTGTGAACATGAATCCAGGTCCCACGGGATTGGATTTGAACCAGGGACCTTCAGCACCGAAGTCTAACAATCTACCAATTGTGCTACCACCAGCCCATAATATTATAACTTGGAAAATTATTAATTTTACCTGCATCATATACTAATAAAACTCTGGTCAAGGGTGCTAAATGCATTACTATGTTGCCAGTCTTCAGACAGTATAGGCAATTCTATGGAGACTGACTTAGACTGGTAAATGAGATATTCTTTCCTCACCTTTATATGAGAATTCTTCCAAGACCAAAAAAAACAACAAATCTCTATCAAAACAACATACTGAAGAAGACATTGAGTAACAAACGCATGTGTATCTGTTTCATGTTTCTATTTTCCTGTATTCCTTCGCTTTCTGCTCCGTTCCTTGTCTAGTATTCACACTATTTCTAGAATGTTTACTTGCATATCGACAGACATTACCTGTATACATATGCAGACACAATTTGTATATGTATATGACATGTATAAATACATGCAGACTGCTCGTATGCACATGCAGACATCATGTGTTGACACATGCATATACATGTATTACTTCTATACATATGCAGACATCGCTTGTATGTGTATATGTATATATAAAATGCTGACATTTGTACACACATGCATGCACAACTATATACACATGCAGATATACCTTGTGTACAAATACCAGACATTACTCATGTGCACACTTCACCTGTATTCATATACACGTAGTATTCAAGTACTACTACTATTACTACTACTACTACTACTACTACGGTACTGCTGAAGTCAACCGGAGATGCCCTAAAGAGCAGTGTCTGTGCCTAATCCAGCAGGGAGAGGGTTAATGCATTAGAGTGTAGGGCTGCATTCAAGATTATTTAACTCGTATGATTGCTTGCCAGTTTACAACAGGAGGAAACCTGTGACACCCATAGTACTGAGTGCTGCAGTAAACAGGAAGAAACCTGTGACACCCATAGTACTGAGTGCTGCAGTAAACAGGAAAAAACCTGTGACACCCATAGTACTGAGTGCTGCAGTAAACAGGAAAAAAACTGTGACACCTATAGTACTGAGTGCTGCAGTAAACATGAAAGTGTCAGCTGGTACTCACAAACACACAGCATCTCATATTACGATCACGTAAAAACGGGCAACCTGTCCAGGTCACGATTTCTCGAAACAAACTTGAGTTTGAACTTTTGCTTAGCTGAGACTTATCCCATTAGCTGAGACAAAGCTGAGACAAACCCAGACTCATCAATGGGAGAAATCTCAGCTGAGAACAATCTCTAACTCAAATTCATTGAGACAGAGATCTCACCTTCCATTTTACACAGTATAAAATCTCAGTGTGCACTGAATAACACAACTAAACTGATTTTGATATTGGCTAAAATCAGAGACAGAAATAGATGCATTAAAAACAATAGAAAGAGATCCAGAAGTATCCAAATATTAACGTAATTAACACATGGCCTATTCAAAACGAATTACATACCTTTTAAATAATTCACGTATAAATACTGCACCACTAACACCTTCTTAATGTATTCTTCATACCGGCCAACAATACCCACCCAAATACTCTTATGAAGTGTTGGCTTTGTCAGTTTCAATTTAAGAATTATTGACATATTTTCTAAAATTAATGGCTGCCTTTCTGGAACATCGATAGGTGATAGACATCGGGAAACTGGCAAGAAAACTTCTGTTTTGAGAAGATATGACTCACAGCGTCTTCGTAATTAAATAACCTCCATCCAAATAGGATTAACTGCCATCAAAATGAGCCAGCTTTATCTTATAGGCTTGTATAGAAGGTAAATAGAAGACATTTACTCGGATGCCGGTGATATGCCTGAAAACTGCCACAGGGTCTAATACAGCTTCTAGAAAACACAATGCACTGAATTAGTTATATGGTATTACATCATTAAACTGTATACTGTAAAACATCGTTAGTGCATACTATAAAGCAGGCTGAGGGTGTGATAATATGCTCCTACTATACAGGGTATCCTTTCACGAAGCTCTCTTATCTACTATGAGACTGGTAGCGCTCTCTTGTAGCAGTGTATTAGCTATCGGCAAAGAGAGCGCTACCATTTGCTTAGTGGATAACAGAGCTTCGTGAAAGGATACTGCCACAATCTTTCTCATTATACATTGCCCCATTTTTATATAGAAATGCCTCAAAATGTCATTGTAATGCTCAAATCTAGTATAATTGCCTTTTTCATATTTGGTGTTTTGTGGAATTACGTTAGCACGCATAACTTGTATACTAGTATCATCTTGCAAGTTAGTACCAAACGTTTTTCTCGATGGCATATATCAGAATATGTTTTATGTCACGTGAATTTCATGGACTTTCAGGCCAATGGTAACGGGATATAAGAGATGTATGATCCCGCACCGATAATGTTATACCCCGCTTAGGCGGGATACATCGGATGTTATCTAGATCACATGAACCAATCACATGGAGGCAAGATAATGGTATTTTGAGATTGGTTTACCGGTAGTTTTCTGCACAATAGGCCAATGAAGACATTCTGCATAGATCAATGAAGAAGTTCTGCACAAGCCAATGAAGACATTATGCATTGGTTAATGAAGACATAACAGGCCAATAAAGACCTTCTGCACAGACCAATGAAGAAGTTCTGCACGAGCCAATGAAGACATTCTGCATTGGTCAATGAAGACATAACAGGCCAATAAAGACGTTCTGCACAGACCAATGAAGAGGTTCTGCACGAGCCAATGAAGACATTATACACAGGTCAATGAAGATATACTGCACAGGTCAATGAAGACATTCAAATTCTGCACAAGCCAATGAAGAGGTTCTGCGCAGGCCGATGAAGAAGCTTACCTCTGTGTATGTCATCCAGAACAAATAGACTATAAATCAGAGAGCTACATAAGACGTTTTGTAGTTGTTTAACATTTGATGATATCTAGCATTGATTATATTACGATATTAGACAAATGTGAGTTAGTTATCATTAGACTACCGAGAGAAGGATACCATTTAGGCTGAAGAAGCTGGTTACCATTAGAGCATTCAGAACTTGTTACCAGTGTACCTTTAATAGTTGCTTAACATTTGACCATAGAGTAGGTTACCATTGAACTAGGTATTTAGGCTGGTTACAATTAGATTTTTAAGTATAAATTATTGACAGCTGAGTTACCCTAATATCTGGTCCCGATATTACCAACCATTTCTGAGTACTAATTCATGCTCAACTCATTACCCATATCAAATTTGAGCTTCAGCATGAAATCGTGCTCAAAGAGGTTCGTAATCTCGCGACCTGGCCACCGTTAGACTAGTCATGCAGTTGATTACCAGTGAGTCGTGTTTGCCACTGCACTGCCTATGGATATACAGCGTAATATAATATGTGCAATGCTATTGGAAGCTAGTCACCATTAGACTTTTGAGAACTCGGTTACGTTTAGATTATTGACAGCAGAGCTACTTTAAGATCTGGTTACCTATAGATTATTCAGTTGAATACCAGAAATTTGTTTGAGACTAATATAAACCAATGCATAATATGTTCAATGTGTTATGTGGTCTTTTGATAACGTTTTATTAGTGCAATAGGCATGAAGATACAATCAAATATATAAACGTTGCTACACATTACCCTGATTCACTATATAACGAACTTGCCAGTCATATATGATCCATAGCTACACAGGAAACACTTTCTCATGGAAATAGATTTCTGCGATCGATTGTTCATGACTAAAGAATAATTTTGTTGATTGATCTAATATTTTCGCCGCCGTTCTTTGCGAACACTGTCCATTTACGTAATGGTCAAGACAGATTTTAATGCACGAATCTTTTTCCTGAGCGACCCGCGTGATCTCTCCATAAATGCAATAACAACTTCTGATGGATATGAGACAAGTTTGAACGGCAGGCAAACAAAATTACTACACTTTCTCCTTGGCTGAAAAGCCAAATTATAAGAGTGTATAATAAAAAGCAAAGTCCATGAATGACGCCAATGAACGTGTTATATTATACAGCATTCGGACCTACATGCCTACACACTTGATGTCATGAAATACTTCGTATGAGTGCAAAAAGGTTTGAAACAGGTTTCTTAATTGCGGGTATTGAATCATAGAACATAAAACAAGGCCAAAGTAAGGTAACTACTCGGTTTTTCGTTTTTCAAATACACAGTATATGTATTCACCAGTAAAAAAGATTGATTCCTACTAAATCTAGTAGGCCATTGATTACATCCAACATCAAAGTGTAGGCTAATGTAGCTTACCGTAATTGTCTACTTCAGTATATTCGTAACAAGTCAGTATGCTACTAAGTTGACGACAGGCCCGTTGCTCTTTCATACTTTTTTCCCCGTGAATTTAATATTTACATTTAAAGGCATACAATCACGGTTGATAGACCTAGATAATGACCAAACGAATTTCAGTCTGAGACTATTTAC
>JAULBP010094508.1:0-11694 GCA_032355345.1 Lepetodrilus pustulosus | reverse complement strand
AAATGGTGCAAATGACGAGAAATGTTCAATTTAGAAACTATCAATTAACGAGTTATATCTTCGAAATTCCAAACAGTAGACCTTTTAATTAGTCCTTTATCTCCTTAACATATAAGTACCGTTTCCTACCAATCGATTTGGTACCGTTTTCGCCACTTCAATATTCGATTTTCGTCAATATCTTAAGCTAGACGTTTTGGACGGTTGCCGTTTTTCGCCTGCACCCATCAGCTAATATAATAATATGAGCAAATCAAATTCCTTATAATGTTGAACACGCGAAACCCCTCGTAGTGTGACGGCGTGTAACACAGACTTGTGTTCTCGCTGTCAGGAGAGCATGCATACATACATGTAGAGTATTACTGGTAGCATAAGAGAAGTATTTTGGCATATTTAGTTATTGATACACATACATAGGAGCCTATGACAGTTCAATCAGGGCATGCTATCTACTTTATGCAAGCTTGTATTGTCACTTCAGCTGTAATGATACCTGTGTTATCATCTTTCAGAAAGTGTCTGTCATTTTGAGAAAACTAAGATATTCTCATTTCACAATTTTGTAAACACATTTAATAACACTACATGATTTTCGTATAATATATTTACACAAGTTAATAAATAAAATCTACAATTGTATTCGTTGATTGAATCACTCGACTAATAGTGTTACTGTTGCAAGAATATTGAGATATGACAATGGTACAGCATGGACCGCCCATTATGGTTATCTCCCCTTACCAGAGGAAGCATCAGCCAGACTTCAAGTGTGGGATATTCAGCCAGTCTTGTACTGTTATTGTTAGTCTTGCCAGAACAATCAGGTCCTGTGATATGCTACACACAATGCAAGGATGGAAATTAACACTCTCTCACTGGCCTGTGCCATTTCTCCAAATGCTAAAGGTATCCTAAGGACTAGTAGAAAATCATGGTGGTTTTTGTGTAAACATTTATTATACACTTGCATTTCAGGCGAGTAAGTATTTCAGGCAAGTTCGATCCCTGGATTCACTAGGTCATCTTGGTTTGTCCGTCGGCTGAATTGTGAGTATGCTCCCCTACGACCAACTCGTTTGAACCTTGGAGAATGTTTAACAACCTTGATGTCATGGACTCACAAGAACACATCTTTGTACAGGATAGATGGTGATGCACTCAGTTATGTCGAAAACAAACAAGATTTCTGATATTTATGTATTTTATTGTTTTCAATGGCACCAATGGCTGTTGAAAATCCAGTACACAGTTGATGAGCTATGATGTATATATTGTACAAACTGGCAGCCCTTCTGTCAATACGTCCCTGTACTGCTCAAACAACATTCCTTCTCCTCCACATTTATCCATATTTTCAAATATGACCGTTGACCAATGTCATTAATAATTCTAGGCTTTTATCTAGAACTGTAGTACTCCGATAGAACAGTTATAAACATATCTAGTATCCATCACTCATTCAATGAACACACACAGCTGGGATAATAGTTAATTACTGGTGTAACAGAAATATGAACTTTTTTTGAGACTATTCAAACAACTAACAGTTCAAAAATACTATCATTTCTGTATAATTACTTTGCTGTATTCAAATTCAAAGATAAAAACAAGTTACAATTATCTGTTATAAGATTCAGACATCAATGCATATATGAATAATACAAGCCATCTGCTCATTATAATGTTAGCCTGTTAATTCTGTGTGAAGACAAATCAACAGTAAATAGAAATCTAAATAAAACAACCAAAGATTTACAACAAAAATGTTGGATGACTGTTCAACTGATACAGGTGACCCAAATAACAATGAAGACGATAGAGACACAAATCACATTGGAGAATTAATATAACAAACATGCCGGGTGTATACCTTATCGGGGAGAACATCCTGTAAACCAATACGCTAACTGCTCTGATACGCTGACCCTGGACAACACTATTATTATGAACCCAGTTCTGAATAAAATATGAGGATGTGTATGTTTAAAATAGTCTATAAACAAGTCAATCAAACAGCAACAAAAATGTTTTATCACTAAAACAAGCGTTCTTTTAATTTTGAGTTACTCTGACCCAAGCAAAGCAGTGTCAAGGGGTCCTACATTGCCCAGGGTCAGTGTGACATGTTTAATTTGTTAAGGAGGCATTGGACTAGTTCTATGGGCTGACCCAGGGAAATATCCAGTTGGTTAAATTGGGTCAACATCCCCAACAACGATGTAATACAACCCTGAAGTCTTTCAGTGTGTTAGATATATGAACCAGGAAAATAGAAAAAAAATCTGTTTCTTTTCCATGCACATATCCAATATTGCATTTTACCATATAAATAATATAAATATAATAGAGAACTATTTCTTCTCTATAATAAAATATATTACCTATATTGTTATAATATGCCATTATATTACTTCCTGTTGGCCGATTCTCTTTGAATAGCTTCTCTATATATCGTCTTTGAACAATGCGTTTTATGAAGTGATAAGATACATTTCAAAAACACTTTCAGATGAAAACATTATATTGAATCTGTTTCATGCAGTTAGTCTTGTCACCAGATATAAATGCAACACCAAAAGCAAACTGACAGTATTGTTGAAATACAATCACAATTGTAAAATTTGTTATTATTGACAACAAAATATAAACAGAAGTGGGTGAATGGAACAGACAGATAAAATCTGCTAAAAGCAATGTAGACAGTACCTAGTTAAGTAGTAAACAGTGGGATAAACGAGACAGGGCGAATTAAGAAAATACAATACTGTTATGACAAACCAGTATTGAAGCCTAGACTATTAAAGAAACCATTGGTGCATGTCTTAATTTGCATTGCAAAACTACACGTAAGCATGCAATAATAACATTAGTGGAGTGAGAAGTCCGTCTTCCTCCGCGGTAGTCCAAGTATTACAAACCCATGCCACCTCCAACACCCAGATACACCAGCCATGATACGCGAGCTCTCAGCTCGTTACACATAAATCCTGGATACGCAAGACACAAAACAAAAGCTCCAATTAACAAGGCCTATTATACAAGTCCTGGTAAACAATTCAATGACAAATGTCCACCATACAGATAGCGTTCCATTGTAAATGTTCAATTGATGTAATGTTATCATAGGGAAATGATTGTGACTGTATCTTTGAGCACTATAAATTGCTGCAACTATTTACAACATTTCAGAAATATAGTAATGATTCTTCAAATGGTCCCGAGTGTAAAAAATTCAATATCCTTTTAATTGTCAATGGTTTTTGTATATTTAGATAAATCTTCATCTTGGATGAATATTGTATCTGATGAGTGTGAGGAATACTACATGATGTAGTTAAAATTCAATCAACAAAAATAGTTATATATACTGATAATACAATGACCTCGGCAAAACTATATTTAGTTTGCCTCGAGCAGAACAGGATGTAATACATATACTTGGTTTGACATATGAACGCGGGTTGGTTTTTTTAAATGCATTTTAATATACATTTACCCACTTTCCTAAAATGAGTGAGTGACATTATTGCTTACATTGCTGTAGGGATCTTTCACCCATTTGTGACGATTTCCTCGAATGTGAGTAGTTACTGTGAGTGTGACTTTGGCGTAGAGAACACAAATACGGTGATTATCACACAGCCGTGTCAGTGACGTTACCATGAGTAAATGAAAGTACTGCACGACTGGGAGTTATTGCAAGACAGGGATCATGTTAGAGGTGATATGGGCATGTATACTCCGCTACCACATTACAACAGCAGTTACAGGCAATGTGTGCAACATACAACATAGCAGAGCAAACCAACAGTCCATGATGGGTGAAATATGACATGATACATACAAATGTACAATACGTCTAGGTGTCTATGTACATATTTATAAAATATCTTGTATACATTGTATACGAGCAGGTAGGATGGCGACTTGCTTCATTAAATGCAAACATAAAAATAGAACTGATAAATAAGTTATAACATTGATAATTGTAATCCTCGTATCAAGATGTCTTGTTGCGACGTTATGGTGAACTGAAAAGTGTGGGTTAACATTTGCATTTCCAGTTGAATATAGAGTGCATGGACCATGTCATTCAGACAGTTGAAGACTAGTTGACTAGTTTTAGCTTCTTATTTTTTGCTTTTGCATTGATTTGTTCACCATACATTCAACAGTTAAAACAAATTATTTGGTTGACAGAACGGGTAGAAAATGGAACAAATCATTTGGCTGGTGTTGCGGTAAGATATCAATAGGAACACCCCCCCCCAAGTATAGACCCTGTTGTTAGTTACTGCATATTACACATCTAATAGGGGTTGGTTTTGCAACTTGCATACATCTAAATCTATAAATAACAGGACACGCAACACAAACACAGATTTGAGCAACACCATACAGCATGTTGATTCATCTACAATTAATTATTATGCATAAAGTGGAGTTCATGGGTAATCCAAGTTTGTGAACTTATTCTCCCTCACAGACTAACAGCACTAAAATGGACGTGTATAAAATCATTAAAGTGTATACAGTGAACAGGCCAACAATAATTACCATCTTGATTCCATAACAATAGTAAAGCACTCATACCTATAAAATGGAAGTTGTTTTGATACAATGAGAAGACATTATATTGTCATAATGATATGTAAATGTGATTACCATATCTTAGCATAATTACTGTCCTGTGTAGTGTGTCAAGCCTGTACACCGAGAGCCTCAAAGCTTGCAGGACAAATCTAGGTCTACGACAATACTCATCTGGCGGTACAATGCTACTCTGTATAAAGTCTACACTGAAAACGTGTATATTGTTATAAAATAATTTATATATAGATATAAGGACATATTTATTGACAGTCTTCAATCTCTTATTTAATCAATTCTATCCTACTTATAAAAGAAAACTGTATATGCGAGTCAACTTACCACCCGTTATCATTTCAGCTTGAACGTCAATTAAATGGAAGACTTAACTTGTCAGATTACACAAGACGACAGGGTAAACAGATATGACCTGGACATAATTCTCAATCGCATACGGTATATCCTGTCATTGCGGCATCTTGCCATGTATTTTACTTCCATGTTTAACCTACAAAACATAGTTAGTTGCTACCTTCTTAGAAATTGTAATAAGAAAATACATACTTATGTTTACAAATGCCATACTTTTGGCAAATCCACAGAACACAGTCACACAACATATAAAAGCACTTGATAAAAACCATCTATTTAAAACAAATCATCAGCAACATTGACCTGCATAACATTGTCTTTCATGGAACTAAAAAGCAAGAGCATTATGCATGTAATCACTCCATACATAAAACCAGATAAAACAACAAGTCTGGAGCAAGTCGCCTCCTTTCCATGTCAATTTGAAGTGTCTGGTCAGCTGGATGTATCCTCCACCCCACCACACAGCAGTGCTCATCCTGTCATCATCCTGTCATCATCCTGTCACAGGTGTCACAGTGGCACAGCACTACCAGGGTTCTGTCTCCTGTCTCCAGTTACAATCACTAGCTGAGTTACAATCACTAGCTGAGTTACAATCACTAGCTGTACCCAGCACCATCTGTTAGCGTTATCGGTGTATGTCAGCCACATATACTTTTGCCTGGGATAAAAATGACTGGTATAAAAGTTTTAAAATGCAATTCTTTTGAACTCCTGCCAACAATCCATGTATATCCAACAACAGGAAACAAGTCAGCAACAGCAACAGGTGCACACGGCAAGTTAAAAGATCTCACTCCGAGATGTTAAAAGATCTCACTCCAAGGAGTTAAAAGACCTCACTCCAAGATGTTAAAAGATCTCCCTCCAAGAAGTTAAAAGATCTCCCTCCAAGGAGTTAAAAGACCTCACTCCAAGATGTTAAAAGATCTCCCTCCAAGGAGTTAAGACCTCACTCCAAGATGTTAAAAGATCTCACTCCAAGAAGTTAAAAGACCTCACTCAATTAAAATGTTATATCTTGCACTTTCAAGAATCTGTTTTTGTGTGTGTCGCTCCTTTGAGAGTTAGAAGATCTCACTCCTTTGAGAGTTAGAAGATCTCACTCCTTCCTTGTGGAGCTTGCATGAAATTTTCCACCTTCCGTCTCTGACTTCTCCTTACAGCATCAGCCCGCCGATACGGCTCGTTCTTCAGATCTTAAAATATGAAAACACTCAATATAATATGGAAATAGCAATAGTAATAGTTGGGGTATGTTGAGAACAGTGTACAACATAGTGTCTGTTATATAGTTAGGAATGTGAGTGAGTTATTGTTTTACGTCACAGTGGGAATCTGCTCTTTTGCAACGATTACTGTTTAATAATACTGGTACTATAGTTGGTTTTCAGGTAGGAATGTGTTGGTAGGACCAGTCCCTGTGTTGGCAGGACCAGTCCCTGTGTTAGCAGGACAAGTGCCAGTGTTGGGAGGACCAGTGCCCATGTTGGCAGGACAAGTGCATGTGTTGGGAGGACCAGTGACTCACCCAGCAGGATGTCCTCGAGCGCACCGTGGTACACATCGTCCTTATTCAGCAGCTTCTTCTCCTTGATGTTCCGGTTCCGACTCTTCAGTTCCGACACCATCTCCGCCTGAAACAGCAGGCAGATAACGTGGGTCCGTAAATAATGTGGTGCGAGTCCAAAAGTAATGTGGATCCATAAACAAAACTAAGATTTGATTTGATTGAATTAGTGCTTATTGTCACAGCAGGAATATTTCTCCCATACATGACCTAAAGCTAAAAGAACCTGGATAAACCGTGATGTCTCCATTAGCAGAATAACAAGCCGTCATTTAACATCAATTGGTGGTGACATGTTTTACTATGGGAGAATAAACCCTATTGATGTTACAGTAAGACACATGAGCCAATGCTGATACAGATAAATCCAGGATGATTGATCTAACTGTATTAGCATGTAGACAGGTAGTACATCATAATCTTCCCGGCATGTTAACCGTCTCCACAGAGCAGATGCAATTCAACACGTATAAACATTGCAATGACAGTCTTCATTTACTACCTCTATGCCAGCAGGAAAGCTCTACAAACATGAGTGTGGTGTGTAATGCGACGTGGGGCAGTGTGTAATGTGACGTGGGGCAGTGTGTAATATAACGTGGGGCAGTGTGGTGTGTAAAGTGGGGCAGTGATAGCGTCCATCTCATCACTTCATACCTGTGTGGCCTTCTTGTCCTTTTTCTTGTTGGCGAGCGGCAGGTTCGGCTCGATCATACTGGCACACTCCAGCTTCTTCCTTCTCTCGTTATCCAGGATGGATTGCTGGATTACAAGACACGCATATGATACACGTACACACGTCATAACTTGAAACACACAAATAGCACTGAAAGTTAACAACACTATCAGGTTCAAAACTTACATTTCACATAACAATCATGGTCGGGGAATGCAAATAGTGCAAGTAAACTTTCTATTCAGATCTCAGTCTCCAATAAGGACAACTTACCTTGAAAGCGTTGACAAATCTTACAAATTGCGAAAAGAAAGTTGAAGGAGCTGTAGTCCGAGGACTCTCGCCGAAAAATTCCACCACACGTTTGTATGCATCCTAGAAATAACAGTCAAAAACATTCCTTTGTTATACGTAAATAACTTTAACATAAATTAATAAATGGATAATTGAGCAGGTGTGCAAGACCATTTAGAATATTATTGATTGATTGATTGATTGAATTATTGCTTTACGTCGCAGCGGGAATATCTCACCCATAGGCGACGACAGAATATTATTACCCCAGCTGACAAGGAATAATATTGGTGCCAATTATGGGCTTAAAAGCTTCGATGATAGCTCTATCAGTGTAAGACCAACTCTGTACATAAGAAAACTTTCAGGATTGAGGAAATCTTTCTCCAGCTAGGATGCTTCTATTGCAAGCTTAGACTTACTTTATGACTCACTACTGTTTACTTTAACTCAGGAATCGCTGTCATAAACATGTTAAGAATATCGTGACAATCTGTGAGCTGATGAGGAAGGATGGGAACTCTGCTTACCTGTGCTGTCTTGACGTCGGCCAGCAGCTTCTTGAATCGGTCCTCCGAGTTGGACAAGAAGTCTTTAAGTATCGTGGGCGAGTCTCGCGAGTCCTTCCTCAGGTTAGCCTCTCGCTTCGTCAGGTCGAAACCTTTCTCAAGTTCGTGAATATCTGTCGTGATGTTCTCCATTGACACTAAACAGTAGAGAGGGAACACTTAATGCATGGAATGCTAGGTGGTATTTCCATAAAAAAAAAGTGAGGTAATATTAAAACACAAGATGATTACACTGATATTATTGAATACAAAATATTATTTAATATTAATCTACAGTAGAGTAATCTACAACCATCAATGTAATAATCTACAGTTGTGGTGTGAAGTCCATAAATGAATGAATCAGTACTTTACGTCGCAGCGGGAATATCTCATACATAAAACTTGATGGAATATCAACAACAGTCAACCGAACATCAATGCCAGGACTTACCTAGAGCAGCCTTGTCAATGAATCGGAGCTCAGTGTCAAAGTTTATGAGATCGGGAAACTTTTCTTGTATTGTCAGTACCAGGAAATGCATCAGTGTCACTTTCTTGTCACCAGATTTTGTATCCACTAACTGCAATGGAAGCAATGAACATGGTCTGAATACACCGTCCTTGTTCAAGTATGTACATAGCAAGTGGGCCAATGCAATACAAAAAGAATGATCAATATAAGTAAAAAGTAAAACAATTAAAATTAAGTGCCTTCAGATATTCTATGTGGATGATTTAAAAAAAAAAAAAGGAATTTGGATCAAGGAATCTGACGCCATTTTTATTCCAATGCTTCTGCAAATTCTTGAAGAATACCTGGAGACTAGACATTATGAAATTCTCCATTGTTAAAATAGACATAAGGTTAATTAATAAAGCCAAAAAGGCTACTGGCCCTAAATTAATTTTGTTGAGAATACATGTGTTTAATGAAATATTTTCCTGCATTTTCAAGGAACTGAAATGCATTTGAGATAAAACAAGTACCACATCTTTTCCAGAATTTATATAGCATGCATTATTGTAATATATATCTAACTTGCCACAACTTGTCGTGACTCACCATATCTAAACTCTGGAGCTTGAAGCCATAGGCAGCACCACGCTTAGAGCTGTTCATGTAGTTTCCAAATGCTAGAATCACCTGAAATATACGATCATTATGTCAATCATGCTAAACGTTTACATTTGCCCGTTTGGCCCTCATGATTTTCAATAGCCTGCAACAGTTTTTTTGTAACGATTCTAAATATAAATCAAAGTAATACAACACATTAATATACATAAACACAGTCGTACAGTTGCACCAAGTCATAGGCAAAAGAGACTCACTTCCGTCAGATTTCAAGGGTCTCAGGAAGGATTATGACAAATACTGTATAAATTCTGATAAGACATATCTTTACATCAAAAGCATGCTGATGTGAAATGATAATCAGCTCTATTAATATCATAGTTTTTGATAGAAAGTAATGATCTGGATCTTCGAAATATGAGGAATAACATTTTATAATCTTAATTATATAATGGATCTTGTACAGAAAATTAGAGAAATGGTATTAGGAGGGCACTCTAGTTTCCAGAACAGAGTGCCCTCCCTGCTATTTTAAAATTTAGACTTATTTCTACTCCTGTAACAGTGAGTGAGTGAGTGAGTGAGTGAATATGGAGTTTAACGTTGCTGCGGGAATCTTTCACCCATTTGCGACGATCCTGTAACAGTGATGAAAGATAATTTACAATAATCCAGAGCATGGATGGTTAAGTATTGATCGATTTTCGCTCTCTTCAGGGAAAGGACATTAGTTATAGATCAGAAACCTGGACAATCAATTACAACTGCCTTGTTCAGAGATGACATACTGTGTGGAAGATATATATGAGAATACAGTGTCCCCTCGATATAAAGCTGAATTTGGGGTCCATGACATACCCCCAGCCTTATAGGATAGATAGTACAAGTAAATAACAAAAATAAAAATGGAATCGACATCTGACCCAGCCTTATATCCGAATCCACTCTGTATTGAACAGCCTTATATCGAGGGGACACTGTAATAGGTAAAGTATTAACTTTTTTAATGGGGTTTAGAGTCGGTTTCTAGAATCTTTCACTAACATCACGACTTGTATTAATTCATGACAAATGTACAGCAACACATCAGACCCACGAATGCATCAATTTCATTTGAGACTTCTCTTACAAAATATATGGGAATATGATTCAGACTTACCTCCATTAACTTGCGAACCTTTTGGGAGCTTCTCACTGACATAGACGCAGCAATGATGGCATTGACTTGCTGAAAAATATACACCATAAAACTTATACATACTGAAGTAATCTAGACATAGTATCACAGTGAAAGGTAAAAAAATATTGTCCAAGTTATTAGAAGAGGGAGTGAGTGAGTGATTATGGAGTTTAACATCGCTGCAGGAATCTTTCACCCATTTGCGACGATTAAATAGAAGAGGGAAATAAGTAAGATACTTACAGGTTGTAAATGGTGGAGATTATCATAAAAGTTTCCGATAAAACTCATGATGGTCAGTCTGTGAACTAATCTGTCAATTTTGCACAGCTGCAATGGAAATAAGTAACAGCCATCAGAACAGAAACAGAAAACAGAAACAGATAAATTGGAGTATAATGACTAATGTGGTGGTCTTAATGATCCCAATCATAGTTTTCTTATACATTCTTAATATTTTAATATAATACATAAATGAATATAATACATAAACAAACTAGTTCAAATAATGATACAAATAACAAAAATATAAAATTTTACTATTGCTTAGGATACCTTTAGCATTGGGAGATATGGCCTGGGCTAGCAGGCTTGTGTTAATTTTGATCGCTGATGATGTCTATCAATTTATTCTAATGCAAAGTATCAGAGCACCTTGAGTGATAACCCATGTCTCCATGCAATGCCATATACACATCATCATATGTATCATAATAGTAAAAAACTTGATTGAAACACAATCCTACCTGCAACATGAACTTGTCTTCATCTGTCAGGCTGTCCACAGGCTTCCTATCACGTTCGTACATCTTGTAGGCCTTGGTCTGAAGAAAAGCATCAGACTGAGAGACAAGCCATCATTCCAGTCTACATGACACCATCATCCCAAGTCTTAGCATGACGACCTGATACCCATACACGACTCACTCAGGTGAAAAGAACATGGAATTTCCCTACTATAGTCTGACATCCCAACTTGTCCTATTCAGTCCCACCTACTTAAAGACAAAGTGTATAGAAAGTGTATAGAAAGTTACTATAGAAAGTGGAAAGTTACTATAGAAAGTGTATATAAAGTTACTATAGAAAGTGTATAGAAAGTTAGTATAGAAAGTTACTATAGAAAGTGTATAGAAAGTTACTATAGAAAGTGTATATAAAGTTACTATAGACAGATGAAGGAAGGTGCTCCTACCTCCTGGTCGTTGGGCAGTATAGTGAGGAGGATGTCCACCATGTCCAGCGAGAGCTTCTTCAGGTCCAGACTGAAACAAACAGCACCAGCTGTCAATATCGAGTCGTGCACTGACCACAATCACAGCAGCTTTCTCAGATAGCCTTCTCCCTGTACTAGAGGCAACTATACAGCATTTGTGTTGT
>JAULBP010094497.1:0-11694 GCA_032355345.1 Lepetodrilus pustulosus | reverse complement strand
TCTCTCTCTCTCTCTCTCTCTCTCTCTCTCTCTCTCTCTCTCTCTCTCTCTCTCTCTCTCTCTCTCTCTCTCTAGGTCCATGTTATGACGGTGTGTTAGATATTAAGTTTCCAAATGTTGCATATAGATACATGAAAGTATATATATAAATGATAGTGTAATACCACATTAATCTCCACACGTTCATAACTGTCGAAGTCTGCATAGCTCCTGGGTCTATTAACAGAACAGTGGAACGATCGCGATGCGATATGTACAGAGTGTTGTATGCGTGTGTGCGAACTAGATTGAAGTTCAGGTATTTGTGTTTACCTCATTATAGGAATATGATTTTACGTGGAAATAAAAATAAAATGCAAAATCTTTCATTCAATATGGGAAATTAATAGCATATCCACTAGCTAAATATTATTTAGTTTTAACATAAAAAAAATAATGTTTTAATAATATTGAAATATGTTATGTACACATCTTTTATCTAGCTTGATTGATAATTCTACTCTAACTAGTAGGCTATATAGAGAATCTCACCCGAGCGTATTTTGATATAGTTGTTATCCTACGAGTTGATAAAGTAACGTAAATACGAGGCATTTAAGAAGGAAAATAGCACTTTATTTTTTTCTTTACTGGGAAGTCAATGAATAAGCTGATATGCAATAGCACTGTGACGTCATATTATTGTTATAATGGTGACGACATCACAATCATAAACTGATTGTCACCTGACTGAATTGGCCAATCAGAAACATTTGATTTGATATCTCCCGGAGGTATCAATTTGTTATCTCCGGGAGATATCAATTTTATCTACAACATAATAATATCTCCTCTCAGAACCACTATTGGGTGATAAAACATATTACATACTAGTGTTATTATGGACATCTCGTGTCGCGTATAGTTACATAATGTTAACAGTAGCAAATATGCATGTACTTTCTTGTCGGGTATGGCATAAATAAGTTTAAATTAACTAGGTTTTTTTCTCACAGCAATGGGTGTGACCCAACACGTATACTGCCTATATTGACAATACTGCATTTGCCGGACTTCAAATTAGGAATTCAAGAGTGTTTGTTTTCTGAAACGAAATATATGTAAACACTTCCCGGGCTATATTTGTGAGAGAGCAAAGAAAGCAAATGGCTTTTACTTAGTTTAAAATAAAGTCGAGGCTAAAAACACAGGGACGTCTAATTTCATGTCCTCGTGCTTGTGTTGACTCTCCCTTACTTAAGTAGGCAATATTTGACTTTGAGATTCTAGACGGTCTCAGTTGGGTTCTTGTGTTTACAGAAAATGTAAAATTACTGGCTGGTTTATTGGTATATAAAGTTGATGATTCTTTTTATCATTCGGGTATAGGGCCATCACGTGACGACCAGGAACAAGCGGGGGTGCTCTAAATCAAATATCCCTACAGTGATTGAATGGCAGTACGACGAACTCCATTGTTGGGAAATTACTTTTGTGGCCTTGTGTCTTTGTCCAGAGGTCTTTAACCGTATGGCAATTTTCTGTCAAAAATAAGTAGTTGAAATATGTGTTACACTCTCCTGAATAATGTCATCATGTAGGCAATTCTTCCCAAAGCTCATTAAGGAGTGAATCTGTACTCGCTGTGTGCGTGGTAATGTATACGTACATGTTGTTGTTGAAGGTAATTAGTGCGTCTGCTGCTACCACCACCACCTCTACTGCTACTGCTACCGTACTACGGCTTAGGCCATGGTGTTTAATGTTACTACTGATAGTCCCACTGGTGCTGCTCTTGATAGTACTAATACCGTACATTCTGTTGTTGCTTAGGACTGCAATTGCTTATATACTATTTCTAATGTTTGTACTACTGTTCGTCCTGATACTACTACTACTACTACTATTACTATTGATTGATTGAATTATTGCTGTAGTTGCTGCTGCTGCTTCTGCTGCTTATAATACTATTGCCAATGGTAGTACTACTACAGTTCCTACTTCTAGCACTACTATTCACGCCAAAGTTACACACACGTATACAAACATACAGATGGGATCTTGCATCATTAATACATACTACTTTTATACAGTACAACGCAGACTCAATTCATCCCCTCAACATCCCACAGCGATTACTCTCAATCCTGGAATTGATCGTTCATATGATGTTGGTAAAAATACCTGCTACTATGCAAAATTTCAATTACTATTTGATATGAAGAAGTTCTCCGAGTGCATACCGGCCTGTAGTGTACATAGACTACAGGAATTGTGTTTAATGTCTCCTTATGCCCAGGGCGAGACTAACTCCTCTGATGGTGGCGCCAGTAGAGGGCAGGTCGAGGCTCCTTCTACAAACATACACGCTGCGCTTCTTCGCGCACTAGCACGTTCTACTTGTCTCCCGCTCACGCGTCGTTTTGTTCTACGATTTCGACTCCACTTACAAAATACACTAATCAGGTTAGATTTTGTCTTACGTGGACACTAGATAATGTTCGGAATAGGTGTACGACCCCGGTGTTATCCGCGCAACAGTCCAATTCGCAGGTTGTCCTTATTAAACAGCTTCTCTGATGTACCCGCTGACTCTTGATGCCGCTGGCTTACGTTTCACGAAGGGTCGCGTCGGTAGCTCGGCCGTAAATCCGTATTTACGTCACTTCCTGCTATAGTAAAAGCATGATGTAGTGCAGGATTTACGCTCGGTCTACAGTGGAACCCGTTCGTGAAACGCATTCCAGTGTTGTACCTTGACCACAGTGCTGCCATTACGATGCGGTCAGTCTATGTGACGTGTGACTTGTAACGTGTGTGTGTGTGTGTGTGTGTGTGTGTGTGTGTGTGTGTGTGTGCGCGCGTGTGTGTGTGTGTGTGTGTGTGTTTATAAATAGTGCGTGGGTTGGTGACTAACGTGACTGGCCATGCGTTGCGAGGACTAATGGAATACAGACAACTTATATGCGTTTAGATGTTCGTATTATCATGTAATCTCATAACTAAATACTATACACCAATGTGTTGTTTAGTGTTGGAATGTTGTGTATACCCGGTAGATATATATCAATATGTATGTTTTGTATTGGCGAATTATTTTAGTACTGAAATATTCGTCAAAGAATGAGGACATGTTTGTGTCTGGAAGTACGATGGATATGTGTTTGTTTTAATTTTGTAGTTTAAACATAGAAGTTATTACAACTTAAATGAAAACCGCTTGTTTTAATTAGTACTATCAGTACTGTAAAAGTATGTTAAAAACTGAAGAAGGAATAGGAAATAAGAGACAGTACTCGTTAGATTCAACAGCTCGAGATTCAGTAGACATTTGTTAAAAAATTGTGGTCACAATCTAATTTCAAAATCGTATGTAGAAGTTCTATTTTACCACAAAAAGGGAGCAAGTTGAACACGCGACCAACTCCGACTGTCGGATACGTTGCTTATATTTATTACCTCCTGTCCTGTTTACAGTGACTGCGCTTAAAGTGGGCACCGGGACACACAATGCACGTTAGAATTAATTATAAGAAATCGGCAGCCATCGTACGTAAACATAGGACGTAAGCAGCCACCTCGGGTCACCAAACATAATCAAAGGCGGATTATTTGGTAAGACCGTCTTGTAATGTAGTTGGTGATAAAGAATAACAATTCCGAAGAATGGTTTAACGCCGGGGAAGGATACTACAAAAGATCTGTGATATATTTTCTCAGCGTTCAAGACAGCCGTCTGTAGTTACTTGCCACGGGTCGTCGTCCAGCCTACGGCGATTGGAAACGTCGACAGGCGGAAAAATTAAAACCGCTGTTAAATTAAAGAAAAATAAATGTCGTAATGGATACGTTGTTTGAATCCGAGTGATTAGATGCAATAGCCTTACAGGTGTTTGTGTGTAGTCGGTTACGCTACGAGGGATCGCTTCAATATTTAACAAGTACTTCATGATGGTAATGGCATTGTTGTTAGAAGGGTATTGAATGATAACGTGTGCCGATGTATTGTTTACGTTGTTGAAAATATTCACATTGCTTATAACGACGGTAGATTAATTAACTCTATAGCGCTTTCTATTGTCTGGCAATGTAAAGGGTATTCATATATAATCCATGTTGAATTGAGTTTCGAAATACATCAATCAGATAGTTTTCTTCAAAGAAATATATATAGTGAAAATGTTCATCTAAATATATAACTCTTTTCCTCTTTTCATAATGTGGTATGCTAAAGAATTATCATAATGTTTATGTAATTATGAAATACGATGACTAACTGATATTGCATTGTTTAATATGTATTGCATTATTCTCATCCGGTTCTCTTCTGTTTTCAGACTGGAAGGTGCAGGTAACATGCCACAATGCGAGGACTTTTACTTGGTAATGTATGGTGCATGACCTAAAACATAGAACTATGGATGCATACACTAGTGTTTATACCTGTATTTTATTTACTGTTAGTCCTGGCTATACTACGGTACCGTTATTTGTCGTTATGCTTTATAGACATTCTACAGTATTTACTCATCACAGTCAGCCAGACAACATTGAGAAAAGGCCTTGGAAAATGGTTGGATGGTATTGCTTTGTTACAATCAAACTAACTACACATATGTGTTCTATATCATCCCCAGAATTATTTAAAGGTGGGTGCCAGTTGAATCTTTTTTGTCTAAATTAGCCAGGAATCCAGTTGAAAGATGGCCGCCATAAGCATTTGAATGAACAATTCTGAAAACTAACAATATGCTACCATCCATGAATAAAATCGGGTTTATCCTCCTTTATTGCATACAATTACAATACTACACATTTAATGTCAACATCCAAGATGGCTGCCAAACATTCCTGGAAAATGGTTGGCTGGCATTTCTTTATTACAATCAAACAACACAGATATGTTCAAAATAGTCGCCATATTGATTCGAAGGTGGATGTCAGTTGAACAATTGCCTAATTTAGCCAAAATTCCAGATTCAAAATGGCCGCCATAAGCATTTGAATCAACAATTTTGAAAACAAACAACATGCTACCATTCATGAAAATAATTGGATGAAGCCTGCGTGATTGCGTACAAATACAATAAAAAGATGTCGAAGAATAAATGACACACTTTATATCAAAATCCAAGATGGCAGCCCAATAAAATAGCCCTGGAGATATACGAATAATATTTAACCTCGGATGACATAAAATCTTTGCTCAAACTTGTCAGCTCTCTGCCATAGGACTACAACAAGATTCTACATTACATCGTCAAATGTAGGTGTGCAGCTTTGTTGTGCTCTATTGTATAATTACAGCCAGTAGATCTGTCCAGTTTAAACAACTGGCTGCCCCCAATTCAAGACATGGATTGATACATTTCATGAACAACTGAGCAACATATCGACAAAGGAATCGAGGTAATCTGGAACTCTACCTGCTTACCAGCACGCATCATGGTAGTCTGGAACTCTACCTGTTGTACCAACACGCATCTATTATGATCTATTAGCATGATGCGTGCTGGTAAAGCAGGTAGAGTTCCAGACTACCTCGATTCCTTTGTCGATATGTTGCTCAGTTGTTCATGAAATGTGTACGAAGCATATATTCAATCACACATTGACTTAAGAGTTAGCCCAATGCATCCTCTGAAACACATGACTATTGCCGAATTAATATCTGCCTTGGGCAATACCGAAAACCTTGCTCCATAGGCACCTGCTATGTCATAGAGAATAGCAAATTAAAAGGCCATCCGAAATGTAATTTAAAAGCTAAATACTTCTCTAGTTTGCCAATATAATGGCATGAATGTGCCAATGCTCGCCAATATAAAATAACACAGGTTTGGAGTGGGATTAGTTTGTGGGTGGCGGATTTCCGATATCCTGCTTCCCTTTCAGTAACATGTATCATGCCTTGCTTTGTTTACATCAGCATGCACGTTTAGTGCAGATTACATAAGGCAGAGTAACTCAATTGTCTTTTATTAATAGGCAAACAAGTGTGGATGCTCGAAATTTTACTAAAACCTGTTAATAACGATGTTTTGTCTTGACCCACCAGCGCGTGAACTCCTTTGGGGGATTGGTTCTTGACAGGAGGTAAATTCATAAACCGGATAGCTGCATATATATATATCAGTTCCTACAATCATTCCCACATTTAATCTCCAAAGAAATTGATCAGAAGAACATCTGACATAGCAAAATAGTATTAACTGGTTATATAGTGTACATCTAGCCTTGAAACAATGCAAAGATTAATCATAGAGTGTCTCTTTCTTCACGGTCACAAGGATTACTTGAAATGTGTCTTCTGAATATGTACACAGCATTATCAGGAAAACCCTCACATATTTCACAGCCCAAGGATATAGTTGCTCTAATCTACCCATCAAGCTATCGGATAGAATTGAAGCTGATCTGCTTCATTATTACTCAAAACAATAGTGTGCAAATATTTGTGGAATAATGTCATTTTACTGCTAGTGATTGACTTTCGAACCTATTTCTTGGTGTTCCCGTCTCTCTTGGCTTGTCTGTGCCTTAATCGAGCTGGAACCAACATATCTATTGAAGATCACATCCATAGTGGTTGGAACTTTATTAGTACCTATAAACCGGGGTTACAAAAGTCCTTCATGCAGCGCGTGTGTCAATGAAAACATGTGTACCCAACACGGAATTGTCAATACCTGTAAACATTTGCATCTTCTGCAAGAATTCCAAGTAAAGTATATTTGGTGTTGGAGTTCAAACTTGCATTTGTCTTTGCCAATACTAGAGACACACCAGTAAGTTGTTTTTCATATATATATACCATACGGCCCAGTCTAATGCGGCTCGTAGCTGAACTTCCTGTTGTCTTTTCTTTATGGCAGTTTCTTGTCATAAACCTCAGGAGCAGTTTCATGAAAGCATTGTAGATAGAAAGAACATCATCTGGCGTAGTGGACATGATCATACAAAGTGAACGATGAGCATGACAGCATACTCGCTATTAACTGATAGCTGATGAAGAGCGTTTGTGTGTAGTTTCCAATTACCGTCATCACACCCCTTCCATCTCCTGCATGCATTCGCACATTACGATGTCTGCCGGTTCACAATATGACTTGAGCATCCCCGAGTTGCTTCTCGGAGTTCATCAACTTCTATTTGGCAACATCCGCTAACCCAACTTCAGAATAAGGACCACTATGTTGCAGACGCTCCTAGGTTACCATATGGTCATGAAGTTGTATTAGTAATTTGGTGCATCTACTGTATTGCAATGCTCTTTGAAAGCTGACACATAGGGACGCTCCTGGCCAAAGTAAAACATTGCAACATATGCGGTTTCTGTAAATGTGTGCGTTGCACGTTTTGGTTCTATGTACAGTACGGAAATATTAATTTTATAAGTATAAAATGTGTTGTTGTCTGTTATCTAAAATTAAAACTTCTAAATGAAATATTAATTACTATAATATTTATTTCACTTTTGCAGTGTGGACTCTGGACAAACTGACTCTGAAGCATCTTCATGATGTCATATCTCAAAAACTATATCAGCTAGAAAACTGACATTTACATGAACTATTGCCAGGAATAGCATCGGTAGGTGAATATGGGTAAATCAGTTTACTTAATGAATAAATTACAAAGCACTAAAATCGCATATAAATGTAATTTTGGGCATGTCTCGATGGGTATAAGTCAATATATTTGTAGATATTCTGTTTGTAGAACATCATTTCGGTTACAGCATAATTTTAAAATAATTTCATAACGATCTATTAATTATTGAGGAAGATAGAAGACGTAAATAACACATTGGAATAGTGAAATTGGCGGCCATTTTGTTTTAGTGTTTTTGACGTTTTAGCGGCAAAATTCAGACTGGCGTCCACCCTAGTGTTGTTACCTAAGGTACATTGAATAAGTCTGGCAAATTACCGTCACTGTAACACAGAGATGCCACGCATTTAAATAATTATCTATTATATGTTGGCTGGCTGACTATCAGTGCTAAATCGGTATCCACACTCGGCTAACAGCAGCGTATGTAGCACGCTGTTACGTCAGATTCGCTGCAGGTTGTCATGATGTTTCCCACATCCATGCAATGTGCTCTCGGCGGTATGTACATACACTGGCGGTATGTAAGTAAGAAAATGATATTGCTAAAACACCGTATACTTAAACGTTAGTTCTGGAACGTACCGATGTCAAAGACTCGCGTTAATAATACACGACAGCCGCTTGGAGAATATTTTAAGTAATTTTAGCTCGCTCAATAGCCAAGAAAGCTCGTCTGTTAGTATCCGTATTCTATACTTACAACTGAGTCGACAGCGGTGGCCTAGTAGGTTGCCAAACTCTATTGTTGATGGTTTGTTGTAGTGTAGATTCCGTGTATACACGTAAGACTATTGTGTAGCGAACGTTTTCATCATTAACGTGTTTACATTACTGCCGTGTAAGGTACATGTTAACAAATGTATATAACTTGTTAACGTACAGTGTTCGTCATTATATCATCGATACAATAACATCTAGTATTGTATGGCTATTGCTGAGCTCAAATATCTTAAAATATCTTCGTTTTTTATATCATAGCTAGTGAAAACAAATACATTTCTTTTTTATCAAACATAATGTAATTATGTAAGTAAAAACGTGATTGACATGTATAGTCTCTGTTCATTTATACATCTACCATCGTAGTTCGTTGTCACTCAGAAGTTAATAAGAGAACAAACCAAGTGGAAATTCAACAATATCATATACCCGTAGGAAAGTAATAAAAGTTTATGAAAGTGTTTATTGGAAATGTAACCCTGGTGAGTCCACGTGTGGTTAACAGGCGCATAGTACCAGGCCTATAGTACCAGGCTAGCGGCCTCATAAGTGGACGCCACTTTAATATAAACGCCAGATAGGAAACTATTATTAATTATAATGCTGGATATATAAACCATCAAAACGGGTCACGGATCTGCAATCATCGTAATTGGAATTTAAATTGAATAGTGTTAGGTTGTGGTGTTTGGAATGACAGATGGAACGTATTATTTTTTTATTTCTCAGTTTGTCGGTGAATATTGCATCAACATTTTGTCGTCATTTAAGCGTGAATGATTGTTCGTGTGTACCGACCTGTAAGCACGAGTGATTGTTCATAACATTGTACGAACCTACAATGGTGTGTATGGATAGTGCGTGGATGAATATGCAATACTTTTTTGAGGGTTTAAATAATCGTATGATCCTCTTTAAATCAGTTGTATTCGTGCAATGATATCAACACTACATATTGTTGGTGAGGATTGATTTATCTTGCGGGTGAATAACATAAAGTTCAACTCGCTGATGAATGCCTTCGATTTCACTTTATTTTTCAGGTCAGCTTTGCTGGAATGTCACATCACAGTCATCGATTTGCACCCAATGACAGGCCGTGCCAAGTCTCATAACGGCTTAGGTTTTGATAGTAATTCCATCTTTCATATCAATGTTTAGTCCTCATTTGTACAGCAAACGATACCATATATTAGTTATCAATTGTACAAGCTTACGGGCTGGTGCACGAAGGGGTTCGTTTCTGGTCGAAAGCCAATACCTGTTGTTAAATAATTTGACTGGTCTTTGAGGAAATGCACTCATTTCCAGGGCCATGCTCCTCTCCTAGATGTTCGCCAGGGCAACAGTTGTGCGGAAATTATATTAACAGTGATTTGTGTACATATCAAACATGACAGGTGTTTGATGGACGATAACGGTTCCTGCGCTGGAGAACCGACGTTCATGAGAACATCAGCAGCCAGGCCTCGCTCTTTGACTAATAATCCCGAAAATCTCACCAAATGATAAATCACCCCCACCCCAGCAACTACGAAATCTCGACCCCTCTTCAAAGGCACCGCCGTATCCTTCATTGAGTACATCACGTATCCGTAAACGTTATTGACAAATTTGGAAATAGATTGTTTGTAAACAAAGATTATCGCACGTGCTAGGAACGAGTCTAGCTCCTGTTTAGCGGAAAAATAGATAACATTGAATAATAATTTTACAATCGGAGAGAATTCCCGTCATCCTTTGAAGTGTCACGTACGCTACGGCGGATTGTTGTCTATTTCATACGGCTGATGAGAATGAATAGATACCATCCATATATTATTTCTCCTTGGAGAATTCAAGGTGTTCATTTCGCGTTAGCTGTTACAATGGTGATTGTCGTAGAATAAAACGACACAAAAGTGCATTTGGACAATAGCATTGAACGTGACAATGGTACCATGTCAACTCCATTGCAAAAATAACAACAATGTGCTATTGTGAACCTCTGTATCATTACAATTATTGCTGTTTTTATTCGTGTTTCACCGTTAGGTTATTTACGTGTTACAAACAGTGTATCAAGAAATATGTGACATCGTCATTTTAATTGTACTAATATTATTGTCAATGTTATGACCAGTTGATTACTAGAATCGTGGCATGTAATATTATACCAATCAATAAATCTTGATCTATCTTTTTTTAACTTTGCAAATTTAATAAATAATCGAATAGATTATAGATACATTATTGATTATAGTTTAAAATGTTCGTCCATGTCGTGTAAATTATAATAACACTATTGTCTATTTAGGCAACCATATGTAAAATAAGACATGAAATAATAAACAAAACTCAAATTGCATTATTAGTATTTTTAATGGAAATTTCAACCAAATGTCATCAATGCCAGACGAAAATAAATCAATATAACTATGTGCGCTGTGCCGCGGCCAGTAATAAGCTCCCGCACAACGACACATATGGTACACTATCAACTTGAATATTGCACTAAAGTATCGCATTTGCTAATGAGAGGGAAATGTTATCACCAGGTGTTGATTTCATATACATTTCAGTTGAGTGCATACGGGAGGATACTATGTTTTTTTTAATTTGATTTACAAATATGATACGTTGCAATATGGCGATATATAAATATACTTGATTTACTCTCTATTCAACAAGTGGGAAACCATTTTTTCTGATTGACATAGACATTTATGAAAATTCCGCTGTGGTGAAAGAAAACAACCAACGAAAATGTAATGTATTCCTTAACGAATACTATATGGTAAACGCCTGCAAATCTTAAAATTAGTTTTTCTTGTTGAATGTGGAACCTAGTGTATAATAGACGTCGGGGTGTTCTTTCACAAAGCGTTCTTATCCACTAAGAGACAATAGCGCTCTCTTTGTAGTGCATTAGCTATGGGCAAAGAGAGCACTACCCATGGTCTATTAGTATATAAGAGAGCTTCGTGAATGTATACCCAGGTCTTAGTACACCGGTACCATGGACTTCGGAAACAGTACGCCACGGACTTCAAAAGCCTAGTTAAACCATGACACGAATGCAACTGATAATTCCATAATAATATAGTCTCTGTTCATTTATCATTCATCAGTCCATTTTCTTGGGTGTTCACTGCACAAACGTATACTTTGATCCTGCTATAATGCCTCGGAGAGTGATGACTATATAGTCAAGGCAACATAATATAATTTTGTTGCTACACATAGTAGTTGAAGAAATGAGATGTGAAACAATGCTTGGTACCTATGGTGACATTGGTTTATTATAGAGCTAGGCACATCTATGTAGTGTATGATATCTCTCTCCCCTCTCTCTCTCTCTCTCTCTCTCTCTCTCTCTCTCTCTCTCTCTCTCTCTCT
>JAULBP010094486.1:0-11696 GCA_032355345.1 Lepetodrilus pustulosus | reverse complement strand
GAAACTCTGGATTCATTGTAATTCTATATAATGTTTTGATATTGGATTTAAGGGCTCCAACTAAATCCCATATGATCCATGTTAAAGTGTTATAGGCAATAAGCTTAAGCAGGTAATAATGGAGAATTATACAATCAGGCATGCCTATTTGGAATATACTATGTAAGCAGTATAATAACGTTACGATAAGTGCATAAATAAAATACCGAAAACTTCCAAGATAAAATTAATTTGAAAGATTACTAGTACCTATTAAAATGGGGACAATTTCTAAAAACTCAATATATACGTTTTCATTGCATTGCAAGCATTGTGGAAAATAATGATATTCGTAACTTTATAGTAGTGTTGGAGCTCGCATGTCAGTATTAGACAGTGGACCAAGTTAGAATGGACATCTTGGAGCACTTGTCAAGAAATTTGACTAATACTTCATGGCTCCAACCAGAGTTGCAATTTGGTTCGACAAGGCTGCCCTATTCTTATATCTCCGATGACATGAGCTGACATGACCTATACATGTGCTATATCATATATAATAGTGTGCTGTCGTCTGTCTGTCTCTGCTGCTGCCACACTGACATCCTTAATTTGAGAAAGGAACAGAATCTTCCTGATATCCATTGTCAGACATTGGTTTGTCACCACCAACTCCAGGGAAGGCTCGAACTCGGCGTATCACTTTAATAGTCCGTTGCTGACTCCTATGAATTTGCATAGTAATATATGGAGCAGGAAGCCTTTGGGGTAATACCAGTACGTTCCAGACACTGTTAGACAATTAGACGTTCACAGATGTCAGAAACTCAGCTCTATTGAGCGAGGCTATTGTAGAGCACGCTTGTAAGAAAGGGTGTTTATTTGTAAACGGATATTTAAACGATCTGACGACAACGAGTAGATGATCCTTGAGGGGACCCACACTTATTGATGTGGATAGAGTACATTGCCACCTGTTGAGAATGAGGTGGTTGCCGCAGTTGCCCAATGCGGTCCATACGCATGCCTCATTAGCAATGCCTCATTAGCAATGTCTCATCTTAGCGACACTACTTCATTTGCTTTAAGGATGTGTACCAAGGCTATAAATCAATATTTAATTTTTACATTTTCTTTTTATAGACGATCACATTTGTACAACCATGTGCATTATATATTATGCACAAAAATCCCTTCGGTATTGGAATAATATATTAACACGGGTATAGAGCCTACGTTCTATTAACCGTAAACAAGCCATCAGAATGTTCATGTGCACATTACATGATTTCACCGTCTGCCTTTGTGGTGTTTGCCGGGCGTTGATGTAAGAGTACATATGCTGTACTGGTTCTTCTTGCCCACACAGACTAGAGACACTTGTTAAAGTACTACGCTGCTGGTGCAGTCTTCATATCAGACGGGGGCCGTTCTAAGATGCGGATATAGGCTACCGGCACCAAACTATTCTTATTATTATAACCCAATAAATTTATAATGGTGGCTATTAATGCGTACAATGAGTGTAGTCGTCACGATCAGTGACACTTCAAGTGGCGGGTATGTTTTATAGCAGGACACACTTTATTTCGAGCGAAACTTGGAAAGTTGAAGGAATGGAATCGATGCTCGTCGAGGTTTCTGAACAGCATTTGGCCGGATCACCGGCGTAAAAATCGGTGAATGAAAAAAATAGGATGTTGTATCCAGATCGTGTACACTCCTCGTGCTCGTCACGTTCAGTTACAGCCTAAACATATAGGTAGCTTCCGCTTGTTAAGAACACTGGCTGGCACCCGCTTCAGAAGGATCTAGTAAAAGAGGCTTAAAGGCATACTATCACGGCTGGTTGACCTATATAACGGACAAACGAATTTCTATATGAGACTACTTACGTTTTATTTACTAATGCACTTATTCCCCAATGCTCGATAGTTATCACACAATTCATATTTTATATGAATTCATGTTACGAAGCATTAAGTATCTTGTCTTTGATGCATCACCTGATCTGTGAAGTAAACATATTCTTTCGTCGCACGTTAGAGTTATGTCCCCTTGCGATATATGATGAAGAAAAATTAACTACGAGCATATTCAGGTTGTTATTACTGGCACAGTCCTATATCGTTAGGTTGGAATGGAATATTGCCTACCATAGAGCGGTGGAAATGTGTTTAGAAGTACAAACATGATTTTTATGTGTATTAGAAGTGAATGCACTTTGCAATTGTAGCTCCGATTTAGTCCAAAACAACCATAGATATCTGTGAATGTATGCCTTTAACCAATCCGAGACCATGCCGTGCCGCCGTTCTTGTGGTTTGCTGCGACTGGCCATTCGGGTTCTATCCGGGTTCTAATAGAGGCACTGTCTGAGAACCCGGATGGGACATTGGTTAGAACAGGAAGTCCCGTCTCGATGGGGTAACTTGGAAATTTAAGCCACTAATTATAAGTACTCACTAATTATAGATTAATTTCAGGCCATACTAATTGAACAACAAATATAATAGAATATAAGTGATCAGCAATATCTTGTGTATAAATTCCATCAATCGAAGTAAATAACAAGTTGACTAAACCCCTTATATTGATACTAGTTTCGTGACAATGATCAGTAACCACGTTGATTAAGTTATATCTGTAGTCAACGTATTCAGTAAGAATTGTATTTGGTCTCAATGTGCGTTACTACAAACACCTGGCATTCTCTGAGAGAATTTTCGCGTTAAAGGTCAGATCATTCTGACCTCAAGTTTACTTGTATCGATGTAGACGAGACGTCAACTGTCAATTACAATATGTGGTGTCTGTACGATATCCAGACAAGCATCACATAACAACGGACACCATCATGTTATAAAACCCAGGCAGGGAATTCATCGACATGTTTTGTTGGACGTTAACGCAATTTTCTACGGTATCTTCACTGACCTCAACTTGTTTATAGTAGAAGGGTAACCCGGTGCGTCCATACTACTACGATAAATCCCACGAGTCAATGCGTTGTGCAGGCTACTAAAGAACCTCTTAAATGAGAATACGTGTACTCCATGTTCATACAAACCTTCTTGTCATATAGTATTTTGTTCTCAACATCGGGAAATCTACTAGGGCTTCCATGATGGTTAGTTCTCGGAAGTTTCCAGAAGTTTGAAAAAATATTTGAGATGAGTTATTACAACTTAAGTAACAACCGCTTCAAGAACTTTCATTACATCGACCAAAAAACGACTTAAACCTTCGTACTAGTATCGTACAAACATGTAATTAGATGTTCAGGTACCACGTGGAGCACTATTTCTTAATCTTGATCTTAAGTAACTTTGACATTTTCCAGACCGTTGCCTATCGACTGTTTCCACTACCGCAACTCTAATAAACTTATATTCCCATTATACCATCTACGGCGGTACAAGGCCACAAAAAACTAACCCTGTTTCTTTAAACATTTAATAAGGTAGCACAAACTGAGACATTACTTTACTGCTTAACATTTAAGCAAGGTCACAAGAAAACGCTTACGTTGTATTACGTAAGAGACGTTATAAATCAATGGCACTCATACCGATAATGATAATTGGCAGTGGTTATAGTCTGTACCATAGTTTCCATCACCTGGGCTCGTCAATACTGAACCTACCTGTGCGTAATGATCCCATGTTCTTTTACGTTATTGGCGGTACCGCTGATATGCACAATGCAGTACACCTGTCCGTTTTAATTATTGTGACTGTTGATGACACGACCAACGCCCCATATATTTAAACAATGCTGTACACTTAGTCCCAGAGACGTCTGAAATAACAGTCTAGGCAAGAATTGGAACAAGACATCTTTCATTCATGTAGACTCACCGCTAGGCGGCGCTGCTGTCGTTACGGGCATTGCCGCCATATTTCGCAACTGCAGTCGGCGGCATGCTATGTAGGAATCGCAATCTGTGTCTGTGATCAAAGGCGACATATTTTTACCTACCGTGACATTCCCAGTAGGGAACAATCACATTCTAAGAAAGATGTTATCTACCCAACCACGACACTGTTCAAAATGTCAGCATCCATTTGACATGCTATTGCTTCCTTCAAAATAATGCCAGTTTTTACTGTTAGTCATAATTGTGCCAGAATACTTGATATGTAATTAGATATGTAATTATTAATATAGGCGGCGAAATGCGGGGATACTATCTTTTGCTGTCTTATCATTATTTAAGTGTAATGTCAGTACATTGTAAAAGTTATATATATATATATATCTATATATATATATATATATCTATATATATATCTATATATATATATCTATATATATATATATAAGTTACCGAATATTAACAATATTGTGAATATAATACGTTGAAAAGAATGTGTGGCAACACATTCTTTTCAACGTATTATATTCACAATATTTTTAATATTCGGTAACTTCGCAACTAACGTAAAGAAGTATTCGATAAGTTTCACTCTCAGAAGCAATGTGTAGACTATACTTTATTGATACTATATTGATGCATACAATAATATACTCCAGCGTACATGTTTACTACGGAGAGCTAGGAAAAGATGCCTTTTCTAAAAAAGACTTTTAATGTCCTATAACTGGAGCTCGTAGACACTTGGACGATTCACGTTACTGCACCGAAGGGAAGTCCAGGACTACGACTGTCCGCGGATGTAACACCTCTTAAAGTTCTCTAGATTATAGCAATCATCTACTTGCCATCACAAGACGTCATCAGTTGACTGTTCCATCATTGATTTTCCTCTTGCGCTGAAGCTTATACAAAATATAAGGTTTCGCTGGAGTGTTTTTTTTGTCATTGGCCAATCTGCCCCGTCGGTCAGACATATTACCAATTCAACAGATGGTTCAGCAGAATGATAACAGACATAAGAAGACATATTTCTATATTTTCTTGACGAGCAGACAAGGGAGAGATTCATTTCATGCATCATCCGACTTAATTAGGTGTCCTTTGTATGTGTGTACGTCTCGTGTCCACAGTGAGCCCTAGCTGCTGTATCCTGCGTCACAGGCCACACTGTTCTCAACAGGAAGTGCTTGGGATTTGTCAATTGTGTATACTGAAGTTGACAACCTGTGTATTCGGATATGCTTTACCCTAGAGCATCTATCAACGATACGTTCGAGGATTTATGAATGCAAATCAGTTACAGAGTGCTCTAAGTTCAACTACTAGGCGTTCCTACCAGTAGAGTTGGTCGAATATAATTTTGTTTGCAGCAAATATGAACTAAACAAATCCACAAGGGGCAAACGTATTTTTGCAAGCAATTTAGAGCAGACATACACATATTTACAAGATCTTGGTAAAGGTAAACAGAACGTCGAGTAGCCATCAAAGGCATCATGAATAACAGACAAGGTATCGTTGAACTGTTCATTTACATACGGTTATTAAAGGCTATCAAATTACAACCTGTCTATATCCTTATCGTACTAATATAGGAGAGGACACATGAACCAGCTTGGCTTGCATTGCTTTGACTCGTTGGCGTTGTTCATTTGCAATGTATGGTAGTTCAACACATTTTAACTTGATAGTACGTCGGTCAATTACAGTTCGTGAAGAAAAGGCCAATATACTGCTAGATAGTAATGGTACTAGATTTATGTGTGGCGTAATCTATGAAGCCAGGAGTAATAAATGATGTTGCTACAGGTCTCTGAAAGCGGGGTTGCCCCTTTGGTTAAGTCGGTTAAGGGTTGAACTCGCAATCCAGCAACTCGGGTTTGAACACCAGAATCGGAACTGGCCTGTTTCATCTTTACTTATCATCTGCATCTGAATATCTGTATGCGAACCTGCAGTTGGAAATCATCATGTAACATTTTATACTCAAGTTACATACTTTATATCAGCATCTACACCTTAAGATTAGCAAGAATCCACATTACTCTTGCATGTTGGAGTGCTAGCCAACGGGTATCATGTTGTGAAGTAATATTCCATATCTCACCTATTCTCTTCTGGTGTAAATGTAAGACACAATGGTTACCCATTTAAATCATTAAGAACATACATTGCTTTCAAAAATACCAATACCAACAAGCACACACGGATCAATATTCGATATTGAATGTCACAGAATTAATTTCCGATATCATGATTGTTTTTTATACAATTTATGCATTCCTTACATAACAGTACATTTCCCATTTTTATGTTATTTTATTTCACGAAATCTATATTAAATCATAAATGAAACCAACCACTGAATTGACTTCGGATTTGGCATCTGAGTTGGAAAATCTCCTAAAGAAATGTATATTGATCCAGTTTGCTGAAATCGAATTTGAATTGAAAGCATCGAATAACAAGCATATAAAGGCTGTGCGAATATCGACGATGCCATAATGCAATAGGGACTCTTTTTGCAAATAGAGATTCTCTCCCGGCAGGAGGAACTGCTGGTGGAGATCAAACAGCGACTTCGTGAAGTAGTCACCATTGATAAACGACAGTCGGTGGGCCTTCAGGACCGGGTCTTTGGAACTCTCGCTTTTCTAAAGCATTCCAGAACTGGAAAGTATGGATTGGAAATACGGAAGCTCTTTTCATTCGCGGTAATGTTTCTGGACACTCCACTTGTGCGTGGCCAAGGCCCTAACACACAGGAAATAAAATTGCTTTGTCTACATCAATATGCTGTATGTAGAATCGTGGATATTTTATTACGTTTGAGGGTTTGAGGACGTTCTGCACGGCGTGCTCGCCATTGATAGGAAATATCAGTATTAGACGTAACGTAAAAGACAAGCGGTGAATTAACGGAATATGGGTGTAGCGAATAGAAGTAATATTTTACGGGTAGCTTCATTTTTATGTTCATGACCAACCTGGACTACCTAATACCACGCAGTAGAGCAAGGCATTTGCCCTATATTTGTATGAGGATAGATGGTGGGTCTATACTTTTATTCAGCTCAGTCGCTGATTGAATTAATTTCAACGTATTCCAGTTAAGCTGATCTATTTCGAAGGTCATATTTAATACTGAGAATATTTGTAGGCTTTGTAATCCAGTTTGTATGTGTGTGTGTGGATACACGAACTAGAAGTCGTTCTGAAACCCATGTTATCTCAGACTGCATGTTGAGACGGCCGTTGTTAACATAAATGTATATTGGAGGCAGATGGCTATGACGCCTACTCAGGTACAAGCATACTGTATACAATAAGAAACTACATATGTTATGGTACACATGTAATTAATGCACGAAGATGTAATTAACCGATTCTGACCGATACAATAAAATGCTTCCATTTGCTTGTTTGGCTTTCAAGAAAAGCTTTACGAGATGGTCCTACATTTTTTAGTTTGCATGCAGTTCAAACATTATGTTGCTCCGCTGTCGTTTTTACACCTGCAAGGAGTTTTTACACTTAGATACCGTCATTGTACAAACTGGCATGATATATACAGGCATAATTAAATATCCCCGATATAATTATGTGAGCTTTTTTTTAGTGAATGCACCATTCTGAATACGTATGTAACTTTAGCTGTCATAATGGCGGGAATACGGAGGATGATGATGCACCGGAAACTTGTATAATTATTCAATTTATATACACATTATGATAACATACTAATCAACCTCAATGAAGTGGCGGCACGTACTCTTATGATTTGAAAGACAATAGACCAACTCGGGTTTCAAGTGCACGGAACCTATTTTATGCATGGTTGTACATATATTCCAAATTATTCTAAGAATCAGAATTGACAAATGCTAATAAGAAGTCAATTATCAATAAACTGTTTGGCAGTTTGACAATTTCGAAAGTTACGATATTTCCTTTTAGAAGACCTTCATAGGTATTGATCGGTAATAACTGAGTATTGGCATAGTGCGGTCGTAATCTGACACGTTCAAGGACAGCTAACACGAAGCATCGGGTCGGGGTTTGGATCTTGTTGACAAGCAATTACACCTAGAACTGTCTCGAGAGTTGATTGTCCGTGTCAAGTCAAAATTGATCTCCGTCGGGTGACTGCCATGCTTCATCTTCGTGTAATGAAGCGAGGATAGTAGCTTATCGAACATGGAATACAGAAACCTGTCCTGCAATCGATGGAACGAAGACGTGATATGCCCAGTCAGCGATTGTTTTGCACTATGCCACGTACTCGTGTGCATACGTGCATAGAGCTGCATTCTGTTTGAGGTGGGATCTCGTACGTTGTCAAAGACGTATCTATCAGAGACTATTGCAGCCGTGGTTGAGAGCGTAATACCCACAGAAGCTGCTCCCGTGAGGATTGTTTCAACTTCTCAGATAGTTCCGCTCTATTTCACTCTCAGAGACAAATATCGTGTTTAGACCAGTTCATGGTGACTGTTGCCAGTTGGAACACTATTGTCAATACCGGCTTCCATCCTCTGCGGCTCGTCGAATTTCAGTATCATCAAGTGAACGGATCGACATGTGAGGCTGAGGAAGATGCGCTTCATGTTTCTCAAATGTTTTTAGCATATCTGTTAATCATGATATTGACTCTAAATGGTATAAACATATTTTATTATACAACAATCGTACAGATTGGTTCATATGACTTTCTATATCGTAGTTAGTCTTCGGGTTTCATACCGCATGGCGTTCCATGATTGTATTTAACCCGATATGCATATTGCCGAACACGATCTGGTCCAGTTTTTTTTCAGGATCTGTATTTTTTTCCCCCAGTAGATACTATGAACATTTAATAATCAATAACAAGCGCGTTCAACCGAAAACTTACCACAGTGTTTTATTCTATACAATAGACGCAATCTATATCGTGGTGCACCGACTGCACTCAGGGCGAGTCAAGCACGCTACTGGATGCAGTAGTTTATCTCACCATCTGATGCCATCTGCACTCTGAGATTATATAACGTACACAGGTGACATTTAATGTGCACACGAAATCTCCCCTTGAGGGATTGAAAATATGGAATTTCGACGTGGATCAAGCACGGCTAAAATAATCAATTTAATCTTACTCTATAACATGAGAAGATACTCCAATATCGAGTGTAATGATTAGAAGATTTCAGGGATGACGTGAACACCCAATATTTTTTTTTACGTTTTAATCCTGTGTTCATGTCCTACTAGCACATAGCTATTAATACCTAGGTAACAAAGCTCTAAATTGGTAACAATTTTAACACGGCGTGTGTTTATTCACTGTCTGAAGACATGTGAAGCGCGGTGGATGTTATACATGGAAACAATCAGATGTTAAACAGAGGTAATGCGAGCATGTCTAGACATCACCTTCAAACCAGTCTATAAATGCTGGTAGCCCTTTTCTATTTTAGACAGCAACACTTCATCGTGGTGTTTGCCCGGACGACTTTTAAGAGCGGATATAGACGAGACAAAGTACAATAGTGACAATAAATACCACTAAAGGAACATACAGATCGATGCAAAACAAATCAATAATTGATCAGAAAAACACCGAAAAATAAATAGAATTTGCTTAGCAATATTTATTTACAGCTTCCTAAGATGCCATGTGTTCGGTGTTTCATTGGTGAAATTTAATACATGTAATGGTCGCTTTGGAGGAAGGAAGCTTAGTATGCGTAAAAGTATATCCTTACTATACCATGTGTAAATAGCCACGATCGTAAAATAAAGCACACGGACATCGCATATATTTCTTATTTGCTTCATAATCAACAAGAATTAAAACTATTTAATTTTGCAAGTATGATGCACCTGTAAATTTCACGTTTACAGGATATGCATACTTACTAAGAATAACAACAAGAGACGTAACCATACGATCTATTCATGTAGCTATTATCTGAATGTTCATTGGATAGGAGAATTGATGGCGGACCTCTGATTCGTTGTTGGTATCACGTGGGAGGACCGCGCGTGTCGCTTGTCAAGTTAGCTTAAGGATGGTCAAAGGACTACTTGTAACATGAATAATTGCGCTTTATATACGGGACAGATAATTAAACATGTTTGGATCAAATGTCTTCCGGCAATAGACTGTATATCGAGTGGCGGAAAGCGGAGATATGTAAGTGATTACTATGGGTATTTACGATATCCTGAGGAAACCGCAGCTGTCGCAGCCTAAGGTTGAAAGACGTGACCATGACTATACACATAACTGTCACATCTAGTCATCCATTCATCTGTACATCATCCAACACCTAGCCAACGCAATGAAAACTTTACCCAAACACTCTTTTGTTCCATTCACCCACACGCTAAAATATCCTTTACTACATGTATCTTTCTCTCTGCTTCTGAATATTCACGGCCAAGCATATTTTGCTTGATTGTGTGGACTTTCCAGACCCATCGTCAGAGGCTTTATTCATCGCCAAACCTTAAACATGTATTTACTCAGGTGCCTGGTCATTTATCATTTAAAAAAGCAATTGGTCTTTACGGAAGTTTTAAATTACTAATCAGCTGCATCAAGCTATTAAATCATATACATAATTTAAGCTACCGGGTATTCATCTAGCTATTGCACCACGTGCATACTTTTAACTACAATCTTGTGGCATGTTTTTCATTTAAAAAACATACACATAGTAAACTAATTAATTGTTTTATCATCGTAAATGTGTGAAAGATTACCACAGCGGCGTTGACCGGCTCTCTGCTGGATGATGCACATATACCACTGATTAGGGCATCTTCTGTTGCCTGCAGCAGTGAGAGGGTTAAACTCCATAACCACACACTCACTCTTCTGTTTATTTCTTTACTCATCATTCAACCTCTCTATAGGTTACACATTTGTGACACTACAAACAGAGGCTTAATCGCAAGTTCATGTAGCCTAGGTCTAGGTATACGTATAATCGGTAGGTCTAATAAATATGTTTGACATACATGACAACGTCACATGATATTTATATTTTAACCATGACAGCCATATAGAGGGGTTATTTGACGATTTCAACGACATTAGAAACAGAAGAGGTAATTAGACAGAATTTTTTTCTCTCAAGATATTAACATTTCCTTCCCGACGGACCAGGCATTGACAAACACCGGAAGTGGGCATGTCACGTTGTCGCAATAGAATAGTGACATCTCTAAGGATAATCTCAATATAATATCACCCGAGGCACTTCAAATAAATCAAAATCCAAATTGACTTTTAGGGTGAGGCGTGTGCAATGATCACATGTTGAAGTGTAGGCTGACTGGGAACACCTTGTAGACAGAAACAGGTATGTGTATGCTAAAGGTAAAGGAGAGTCCATTGTCGCTAACGCGAACACTGACCTTTGGAACTGTGTGTGGGTAGATAAACCGGTTGCCATCTCATACTTAAATACGCGAGCGTAGTGGAAATCGCACTGGCACAGGGAAACCAGTCTAAGAGGAAATCCGCACGAATGGAAATGTGCCCCCTACATCCGGAATGATACAGCAGAAATTATGATGGCCATACAGAAAAAGGAACACGATTTTGAATTCCTATGCTTATCATTAGATGTTTTCATGCAGGAATGCATACCTGAGGGGATATTGGGAAAGGGGGCGTGAGTGAGTGAACGTTGGCGCTACAGATCGTCACTAGGTGGATTAAAGTTGCCTAATATTTACTATGATGCAATTTGCGTCGGTGTTCTCACATTAAAGGGGCAACTTCATACTTGCATAGGGAAAAATGGTCACTATCGGGGTTATTACATATTCTGAAAGAACAATC
>JAULBP010094475.1:0-11696 GCA_032355345.1 Lepetodrilus pustulosus | reverse complement strand
GTTCACCTTTTTGGGGGGTAGGTGTCTTTGGATAAGTAATAGATATATTTCCCGATGACTACAAAATCTGAAAAAAAATTACCAGAATATGTAATAACTCCGATAGTGCCCATTTTTCCCTATGCAAGTATGATCTTGCCCCTTTAATTGGCTTGTAGGCTACAATAGTTGTAGGGACTTAAAACTGCCATTACCATAATTATAGCACTGTTTTATTCCCAATTCCAATTGTAGAAGACTCTATTGGACTTGCAACAGTTGTAGTGGTACATAACAAGAGCATTGTGCAACTGGACCCAGCCTGAGCAACCAGTCCCTTGGATTACTGGAGACTGACAGTCATGAGTCTATCAATATTCAAAAGACACACAGTTCAAAGTACTTTGTGATATAAAAATCACAAACTTAGCAAGTCTTGTGATAAATCTCAGTGACGTTTTTTCATCTCTCACACACCCAGGAAGAAGGGATTATAAAAATTTGATGAATATCTTCAGTTTGAAATGTGCAAGCCCCTTGAAATCTGTTCATTTGAGGATAGATATTAAATTTAAGATTGAGTATGCCATTGATCCTGTGCAAGACTAAGTAAATACAATTTTTTTATGGGAGTAAATCTTATGGATTAATTTAACTTTTAGCATGTTAGTGGCACCACAACTTGCAGCATTTATATTTAATCCATTAATGAAAGGGGTTATAAGGGAATAATGAAACCGACCTGACTGGTCTGTTAGATTTTGACAATTTATCAGTAAACTTAGGTAACGGTTTTATATAATTGGATATAATTATAAATTATAAAGACATCAAAGTGGTACACCTTGGTTGGAGGTCCATTAATGATCCTATACCATTTTGTTATGTTAGTTTGGGGGTTTTAGAGTTACATTCCGGCTTATTTCACCAATACTGCAAATGCTGTGTTTTATATATGGATAAAATTCCAGCATAATAATAATAATATTTTCTATAAGACTGCACAGAGCTAATAAGCAATGTGCTTAAGTGCGGTTCATGAAGCTAAAATTTGACTCATAAATCAAATAAAAATACGTAATCACTGAATCGAGGGATTTTCATAACATTAAACTTAATGCTCCAGAAATGTAATCATGACATTTCTCTACATTTGATTACAAATTAATCTTGTTCTAAACATTCCACTTAAGGATGAAAGCAAATGTGATAGGGAGTTTTAAGTAATTGAAAGACTTATATTATTGCAAAAGTAAATTGCATTAAACATGCATTTGGCACAGAATCTCAAGCTGGTGATGTAGAGATGTCATAAACATTTGCCTACAGCTGGTAATGACTATAATAACAAAAAATTAAACCACCACCTATAGTTTTAGTAATTCAGAGAGAAAAAGTCAAATTTCATAGCACAAACAAGCTATGAATTCTTTCTAAAAGAAATTTTAGAACACATCACCAACATTATTTTCAACAGGATCCCTCACACAAAAAATAAATAAATTACAAATTAGTATTATTAGTATATTGAGAAAAAAACACCAATATGAATATTAATGTTTTTATAATGAAAGCATTTGGGAATTATTTCTATATACATTTAATCATCTCCTTGGTGGTAGTACATTGTATCTGGAATTTGCCCAGAATTATGTCTATGATGGTTGAGATTAAACGAAAAGACTCCTTACTACTTTTCAGGATATCAACTGAAATGCAAAACAGGATTCATTTCGTAACCATAGCAACACCCAATTTAAAAAATAAAATAAAAATAAAAAAGACTATATTTTTTTGGTGTTATTTCCACCATTATCCGATTGGCCAATGGGAATTTTTAGCAGGATGTCAACTTGATACAGGAAAGGACTTCACACCTGTTCATCTCATTAGCTTTCTTGGGTTCCAATTTCACCATACTTCCCAGGAGCTGAATAAAACATTTTTCTGCGAAATCCCATATAACTGCACATATCTTCTTTCTGTGGTTTTCTTTCTCCTACATAACTTGTGAACCACGTTCCAGTCGACACAAATATCTGACTTTCATGAGACTATATTGAGATGTAAATAATTGTGTCATCGTGATTGTAATTTAAGTTTGTTTAAGGTGCCACTTTGATGCAGAGAATGAATGTCCATTCTTGTTACGATGTCAACTGTTTGCACTCTCAGAATGAAAACTATATTTAACATCCATCAACCCTAATAACCAGTGAGCTCTTTGATATTAAATGCTCCAAACAAATCAAACACAGTGTTGGTAAATATTAAAACAGTTTTTCCAGACTCTCAAGGGTGCTATCGATAAATAACTGAACATTAAACAACATCAAAAAACATAATTATATATAGAATTTCAAGCACCGGTTCCAACAAGCTTGTAAGTATGGGACTCCAATCAAGGTCAAGTGACTGCACGCTCTTCTTGGTATCTGAAAACACCCCAAATAGAGGTCCCAGCATCTTGGCTTAATTGCCAATTCCCATGGAAACCTTCCTGGAAATCAGGGGCTCTTTACCCCCTGTGTGATTTTATTTACATCATTATTCCCAATACCAGTGTTGCTCTCCAAGCAATGGGGTAATTTGGGCCATGATGCTGGCACTTTTATCCCTTAATCCAGACGGTTTTCACAGTGAACCGACCATGCCATTACCCTAGTTTACGACAGCTCAGATAATAAAGGCCTCGGACCACAATGCCCATAACTATGGTTTTAAAACTGAAAAAGAAAACAATATTTCAGAATTCAGTCTTTGGAATTATTGCCAGTGGTCATGAAACATTTCGGTTATTTTTTCTTTTCATTTCTTTTTTGGAGGGGTTGATCGTTTATTATTATGATTTTTTTTTAGTATTATAATCGAATTGGCGCTCTAGGGTAAAACAAGAGCTCAATTTTAGCATGATCTAACATAATTTGACAGCCTTGAGGTGACAGCACTCATGTCATTAACCCTTCCCGAGGTGGATGAATCTGGAACACTGCCCAATAGAACACCTCTGGCTGATTCCAACACCAAGGTGGTTAAGGATGTATCTCACCTACGAGAAATCATGGCAGCTCCCCAAAATATCGATCAGATTCCTGCCGACACTTGTGAAACATCACAAGGACCTCCCAATCTCTGGAATCATGAAATTAATTGGAGGAATTTCAGAAAATGTCAATATTTATGGCCATGATCACGTGCTCCTAGTTCAAATATAAAAACATGAAATATGGATTAACAAAAATAATTGTGTTTCTTCTTGCCATGACTTTATTATTTAACCCTAATTGAAAATCTTTTGGGGACAAAATTCTTTCTGAAACAACAATAAAGCATGCATATAGTATTTTGTCACAAAATGAATGATTTAGAGCTCAACACTGTTTTCTACAGTAGTTTACTTATTCCAAGTAAAGACAATGAGAGGTTGCTCTTGTGAAGCCCACAGACCACTGGTGTAGAGTAATCAAGAACTACTACCATATTTTCCCGTATATAATACGCTACCATGTATAATACGCACCCCTTTCTCAAGGAAAAAAAAATCCAGGGAAATGGCTAGTCTCAGTGTATAAGACGCACCCCTTTCTGGGGTCCAACTGATGATGTGACAAGTGTTCATAATTAATTTCACAAGTATTTATTTCAAATGTGCAGGAGACAAAATAAAACCTTAATGCCTTAGATATAGACTGTATACTGAAGCAACCATCTCCTTCTAATGTAGCACTTCATAAACAGTGGAACGATCGGATTCAAACTCTGAACATATGGTGTTGTACTTGTAGTCCCAACTGACTACTACATCTTAAAAATCTTTTCATCCAAACAGTCGACAAGTGAGTGAGTTATTGTTTTATGTCACAGCAGGAATCTATCACACATACCTCGACAAAAACAACTCTTGAAAACGACCAAAACAAATTCATAGAATCCTTCACCTTTACACATAAATTAAATTAATATAAGGCTGGTGTGTTTTATTTTTGTATGCTGGCAACGGACCCTGTCTGGCCATGGTATTGGCAGAGTCTTAGTGCTACTAATACCAATATAAGCTCTAGCAAGATTATTCCCAGTACCACTACTACTAGGTCATCGATGTTATCATGGAGTAAAGCATGGCAGTTCCTAAAATAAAACCATAGGACCAATAACCAGACTTGGCTTGATTAAAGCTGGCTCAGAAAAACACGACAGATCCAGCAATTAAGCGTACAATATCTGCCTGATGAACATGCACAATCTATAGGGCATCTTGGCTTGCCTCTAGCAGAAGTATGGTTAAGTTGTCAGTGTCAATATCTTGTACTCAAAATAGTACATAGAAAGATTTTTAAGACTTTACATTTTATTGAGAATATCTCTAAAACATAGGGGTTACAGAAGGTAAATAATAGACTACAAGATGCTTATTGTTTCTTTTGAAAGAAAGTAGACTCAGACAATTATTATTCTTCAAATTACAGAACTTAAAAAAACAAAATCAAACTAATATGAATTCAACCCATTTTTCTAATATACACCTCAAAGGACTTCCAAATTAACAATGATCAAAAATAAGTCCTAATGTTGAAATTTATTCCTTTTCCATCTAATCAACAACACAAATAATACATAAAATACCCTTCATAAATACCATTTAAACGTCAAGAAAATGATAACGCTGTCAAGAAAAACCATCAGTAATCTCGACTGCACTGAACATAGCTGTTTGCACAATGATAATATTAACGTATTCCTAAACTGTTGAACCAAGCTTTTAGTTTTACTAATCAAAAGATAAGGACTTTTAAAGATTTCCTCATTTATTTATTGGCACTAGATCTTTTTCTTTTAGACCCGACCTGGTGCATGGCCTGAAGTTTGGCCTGGTGCATGACCTGAAGTTCGACCTCATGAAGAATACTCTGACTCAGTGTTGTGTTCCAGTTCCAGTTTGAGGATTCTGTGACACACTTTTCTCTCTCGCCCAAATAATCCTATTCAAAATCACCCTCTAAATCAGTTAAGCAAGTCTAGATCACTAGAGAACAAGGGGATAAAGTATTCAATGATTCCTTTCATATAAATATAATAGCAATCAATATATACTTAACAAAATAAATTAAGGGCTGACAGATATATTGTTGACTTGCTTTCCACCCAATTTGGAAACCCGCCTCAAGTAATCTGGCCCCAATTGCGTCGTCCAATGTCTGCAAGTTCTTCAAGAGTCCCTGGAGCCTGTAGACAGTTGTGAATTCCTCACCGTTAAAATAACATAATGCTAAATTTATATGTCCAATAAGGCTACTGGCCCTTAATTAATTTTGGTGAGTATAATGTAGATATAATTAATTTACTTTCACCCCCTGAGAGTATGGATAGTCTACCGTTTGAGAAATGGCAACACTGTGCGACTATTTCAATCCGCCACTTACCACATAGCATCCAGCAGAAAAAGCCAGAAAGATAAGTTTATAAATGAAGACTTAAGTTCAGCCATCTTCTGCTTCCTTTCCACACCTATTTCAGTATGACCAGCTGCTGGCACAGTGTCAGACTTCAAAGCTAAAGGTTGAAGTTCAAAGTCACTCATGGGACTCAACTAATGTCGGTGCTGTCACCATCATTGGTTCATCAGTTCCACCAGGTGCTGGTAGATCAACTACAGTACTAAGGGCTACAGGTGTAGTAGGTTTCCTTGCAAGTTTCATTCCGTTACAAGCTGATAAGCCATGAAATGAGCGAAATAATATGAAAGCGGGTTTAAACTTCCATTCAAACAAACAAAATAAAGGAACTTCTGTCTAGTGTAAATTTTGGCATCAATGTGTAGCTCTTTAAAAAGAAAGTATGGTATATATCCACTATGCAGTAACTATCAAAAGATGTTACAGTGTTAACAACACAACTTTAAACATCTTGTTTCAAAGGTTCTTCACTGAAAGATTTACAGAGGATATAATATGGTAGAAGAAAGAATGCCAGAGATATGAAACATACAGGAATGTAATTCACTTTTAACTCTCCACAGACAATATATATGACAGCATCAATCAAAATGTCACTGAATACATTCTACCATGTGAAATATTGACTATTAACCACTGTACATATGGACCAAGAAAATATCTGCACCGAGTTCCTGTACGAACAAATTCCTTTATGGCCAATGTAGTGTCGGCCATAAATATCAATCTGTATAGATGTCGGTGGCACCGTTGAGACATCACACTTCGTGGCGATGAAACCGTTACCATAACCCGTAGGCAAAGAACAACCAAGAATCATCCATATAGGTCAGACTGCTACAGTGTTAAGCCGATGAAATTACTGCACCAGTTACTGCATCCGTAGTAGCATCTGTAGTATAGAACTCTTCTAAATATTGCTGGGTTCTAGTGCAGAAACATTACAGCAAATCACTCAATTCTATAATAAGTCAGAGGTAGAAGTAAGACCTGTGTTCAAAATTACCGCTGGAAACTTACTGGCAAGAATATTGATACAAATAACAACTGTTTATAAAAAAAACCATGAATTTCTACTGGCCCTTAGTTTACTTTTAGCATTGGGAAAAATGGCTGGGCCAGCGGTAATTTCAAACACTGAGTAAGATTAACCTATTTATTCCTGGAGATAAACATAGATGCCGATAGTGAATTCTTCATGAACCTCACTTAAGGAATCTTTTACCCATATGCGACGATTCCAATAAAACAATGGTTTTGATTACAAATGTCAATAACAACAGTTGGAGATCGTAGCAAGTTTAATAACATACATAACTCACAACCCAGGGAACTTATTCATAAAATATTGGCATTATTTAGACTTCATCTAGACAGAATTCTGTACCATGGAAAAATGTGTTAGATGTGTCTGTAACATTTGAGGCATGGATTGTGTTTCAGGTCGTACCACACGTCTCAAACACTTGGAAACTTCGCAATCTTGATTACATAACCCTATGCTCTTTCAGATAGGGGAAAAAAACACACCAAAAAGGTTTGACATCTCTGCCAAATGTTTAGAATTTGTGACGCTTTCCTTTGTTCTGGTTTCATTTCTCCAACCTCTGTCTGGATGTCTGGTGTCCCGTAGCGAGAGAAATACAAATTATTCTACGATCATTTTGGTTCTGGGTCAAACTATCATGTCCACAGGCTTGCGTTTCACAAAAGGGTAGCAAATGGTAGTCTGGGCGTAATAGACATTTTCATCATCTCCTGCTATAGTAAAGCTATGGTGCATGTACTGCCCTTTGGCCCAGAATACTGTAAACTCGTACTTGAAAGGCAACCGTGGTTTCTTAAAACAAACACTTGAGATTTTGCTCAGCTGAGATTTCTCCCATTGACTCAGTGCTATAACAAGCATAATTCCAGCTGGGTTTGAGTTTTCGCTCAAGTTACAGAGCTGATTCAATGGGAAAATCTCAGCTGAGCAAAATCTCACTCAAGTTTGTTGCGAGAAATCGAGGCCTGGTGTTTTTGCACAGATTCAAAAAATTCTCAAAGCAAACTGTACTGGGTGTAAATTTTAATCTTGTTTATATCATGTTTATATTAGCTTTAATGGAAGTGCACACTTTCCACTGATGCAATTCTTTGAAATAATCTAAACATGTCTTATCGTCGCATAAACATAATTCCTTACTGTAAGATGTCTTGTTTGTTTATGATTACTCCCTAAATAATTCACGTGTTACACACAATCTGCTTAACAAAATGGGCATAAACATTTACACATTACTTTTTTAAAACAAAACAGCAGCACAGTTTTATAACGAGATTATTTTTTTAAAACTAAAACTAGAAAAATATTAACTCATAGTTTATTAATTACATTAATATATTTTGTTAAATTGTATTCAGATTTATACCTGATGTTCGTCTTGTCAATTCAATGAAATATTGTCATCTGTTGAAGTCTTGGATGTTAACTAACTAAAGAAAGCAGTGCCAATACCATGACGACAGCAAAAACATGCCTTTCCACTAGAGAATCAAGTAACGCTGGTGATTTCTTTATAATGGCCTGCTTCCTACAAATGTTCCTGATAGTTCCCGAAACACGCATCCGGTGGGCATCGACATAGGCACAATAATTCACAGGGAACTTTCCTTGCCAGAACCAGATCCTGTAAACAAATTACTCAATCCATCTACACGTTCTCCGTTCTCCGTTGGAGTGGCCAATCAGTACACTGCCATCACCCACAATAGCACTGCAGCAAATGTTACTTCCAATTTAACATGGTTCCCAAACAGTCAGCAAAGACAAATGCCAAATTGAACAAGCCCGTACTTACGAGATGATTTCTGCGAGAACGTACCGAATTTTTCCCGCATTATGTTGTCAAGAGACGAGTAATGCTAGCAGCAATTCGAGTGCTCAACCGAGAAAACGAATATGAACCAAATCACAAAAACACACATTTTCATTATTAGCCTCTCTGCAATGAAAACAAGTTGGGTTTCTTTTCTGGTAACTTCGCTCTAAAGAGAGTGGTTTTTAGTTACCTGTGGGGATAGGGAAATCTGTACTTTGCAGAGAAAAAAAAAACGATTTTCTTTTCTCCCTCTCTTGCTTAGTTAAGTCACTTCCGTTCACTACCCAAGAAGCATATAGATTCCAGACAAATATACTATCTCAATGAATTATTCAGCAGGTGTTTTGGAAGACCCTGAAATGGAATCTATAATTGACAATGTTATCAGTATAATTTTATTTTATTATTTTAAAATCTAACCATGGATGTTTTACGCCTTGTTTTCGTATTTACTTAGGGAGTCTGAACATATTCCTGTCTTTTTATTGTTTTATTTTATTTCCTGTAGTTTTATTTCCTGTATGTTCATGTGGTTTTTTTACAAATAATTGACCATTTCCCATGCTTCATTGCCCTTTTATTTCCCATTTTCCTTATGCCACATATTTTCATGTATTTTCTCAGATATGGCTGACATCAGGATAAGCTGTACTAAGGATTTCAAGATAGTCTTTGTATCAACAGATCTTTAAAGAGATACTCAGTAGCCAATAACAATGTTTATTGGTCTATGAACATTGTCCCTGATAACTGCATCTTGAAAAGTGTTGCAGGCAAACTAAACCTAATCAATTTACACATAATGTAAATTGGACGTTGCATTGCTCAATGTATATTTATTAAACAGACTGATTGATGAAAATATCAAATATAGTTTTATCTGACAACCAAGAAGTATTATATCATAGCAAACATATACATGAATAACATCATTGCAAATTCTCGCAGCAACATTAAACTCTATAATCACTCACTCACACAAATACTGATTATATGAACATCTTCACATTAAGTCAATTATTATTGTTTGTCACTGATAACTAGACGAGCAATAAACGTCAATCTTCCAGAGTTGTACTAAATTTCAAAGAAAAAAACAACGACATTGATTAGATCCATCCCAACACATTTATAACTTCATTTTGAAACTGAACAAATAAACAACAGCCAACTTCAGCAATTTCCAATAAAAATGTCTCCAGTTGAAATATGTGGGAGTAATGTACTGTTATTTTCATAAATAACTTACGAAAATATCCCTCCTTGTTCAAACAAGCAATACACACATGTACATATACTTGTAGGTAAAAATGCCAACCTTCGACTCGAGGTGAAATACAAAACAAGCAAACCCACATACAACAGCAACGGATGCAAACACTTCCTCTGACGGACCTATATGTTTGGATAGCAGTAATGATGAAACAAGACTTAGCACCTACAGACATAGATCAGAATAAACTGCTGCAACCCATCTACTACTACGAAATCTACACCACTAGGATGTCAATAAAAAAATTTAAGGGATAAGCGATCATCGAAATCAACAAATATAATGTTCAGAAAGATAACACAAGACGGTAAAAACACACAATGCAGTTAATAATGCTGTGCTTAACCTTCTCCATGCTAAAGGCAACAGGAGATGCCCTGTAATTGAGATCTTTGATGTCAACAAGTCTCATTTTCAGAAAGGTAATATACTGTACAAGTACTAATTTGATCGATTGATTTCTAGGTTCATATTCGATATTGCTACAGGAATGTTTCACCCATACACAATGACAACACAAATAAATAATTGAGTAGTAATTTTTAAATATATAAACAAGCATAAAAAAAATACATTTTCAAAATATATTTAGAAATGTAAATGGATCAAAATTGAAACAGCCAAAGACACTATATAATAAAAACTATCCATAAGGTCAAACTTCCCTTAAAAAAAGGCTAAATTTAAGTGCCAGGGAACCTGAGCACAATACTTCAAAAGAATAAAATATTACTAAAAGAAATTACTGCCATCAATTGTCATAATTAACCTTCTCTGTACCACAGCTAATCAGAGATGCCCTATATAGTAGAGCAGTGACATTTACCAGACATTTATGCAGACACTACCTAAGAAGACATTATCTACAGCATAAACAAAAGGTAAAGTACTGGCAATGTTAAACACATTTTGTGGTTATTCCTTGGTTTAAGACCCTACCGGGCTACCATACTTTCAGGCATCATGTGGAACTAGTAATGGTTCTCTGCATCACCTGGCTTCAATACAAGCACCATTAGACAGTTAGGAGGTCTTGCAATGGATGTCATATACAAGTTACCTTGGTGGACAGTCAGAGCATACTACAGGGTATACATGCCATGAGTAACAGTGATCGAAATTAACACCAACCCTAATCTTCCATATCTGCATTTTCTTCATTATTATTTTTTTTTAGACTATCATAGCAAACTCCAGTAAGTAGCTATTCATTATTGTGTTATGAATCTGTTGCCAGATTTTTCATTAAAAATTTTATTTAATTTGCTTAGCTATCAGTCAAGGAAAGCTTGATCAAAGTAATTAATTTTATGCAATATACAAACTTTAATATTACTTTTTTTTTCTCCTTTACTTACGGTATCCATTCTTTACACCACATGGAAGGCAAAATATTATTAAAAATACAAATGCAATAACCACTGGGTAAAGGAAAGGTTCGTCTACAAATTTAATTTTATTCTATATATAAACTTTAATATTTAATTTTCTGTTCATGACAAACTTGAAATGCCATTCACCACAGGGAAGGCCAAATATTGTTATAATTTCTGCCTTCTAGTAATTCTTACAAACATCGCAAAATAAAGAAGTGTATTACAAAACTATCCCCCACCCGACCAGTTCCATTTCCAATTGCAACAAATATATTCCATTTAGAATTTGCACCAGAGTAGACACAATTCCATCGAACACGTCGGCGTAGATTTATGAAAACCATTAACAACGTAAAATGCTATTTCTAGAAGCCATCTAAACAGACTCTGGCTATTGCCAATGGCCAATAAACAAAATGAATAGAAAGCGGTAAATGGAGTTATATGGTAGTTCACACATCCCCTTATCTCAGAGCTATCAGAAGCAGTAAGAATACCTATTAAATGTTATTATTTCTGTCATAAAGTTAGGTTAACATGGATCCAACCATAAACAAAATGTCAGGAGTAGCCATGTGTGTAGGAGAGCTAGGAGCAGGATATATATAAACATAAAAAGAAATCGCATTAGGCTAGAAATAGCAGCAACCTCCAGTAAGTACAGCAACATCACAGAAATTTCTGCAATTATTAACTAAACCAACATACAGTGTCCCCTTAAGTTGGGGTTGTGACATCCCCTACCCCCCCC
>JAULBP010094474.1:0-20606 GCA_032355345.1 Lepetodrilus pustulosus | reverse complement strand
CCCCCCCGGGGGGCCTGGAATCTTGTAGTGTTTCATGAAGGTGCAATACTGGTAGTCTTAGATTAAATCATGATGGTGTACAACATACGACCAGTGAATCTAAGGTAGGCCAAGACTACCAGTATATAATGTGTCCATGAAGCACAAGTCTATTCTAATATTGAGCAAGGATTCATGCGTATTCCAGTGTAACAAATCTGAAGAAGTGCTTATTGAGGAAGTCGAACCTTCACCAAGTGTGTGATACAAAAAGAAATACACAATCCACATCTGGCGACCATGAACTAAGGGAGACAACTGTAAATTTCTCCTCCAATTCATTGCCTCATTAGGATCTATTCCTATAGAGAGCGAGTGTCTTACATCACAGTGGGAATCCTTCACACATATGTGGCAGTATTCACATAGTAACAACATACTAAGCTTGGTTCCAACATAAGTCACTGTGATTACAAGCAAAAGTGCTAACACTCGGCCATTGAGACAAAAACAGGACTGACTGCACTGCAATGAACACCTGTCCTGAAGTATTCAACAGTCTATTGAACAATCTGAGGTATAAAAGAGCTTCGATAATTGGATAAAATTTAAGAATGTCAACGTAAATTTAAATCTTCAGTAGAATTTCACTCCATACAGAAATCAATCTCCAGGAATTAATAGAATTAGCAAAATACTGTTAGAATCGCACAAAATTATCTTCTAGCAAAATCTCAGGAGTAACATTATTTAAATGGTGCTTCTTTAAACCGAAATCCATTAGAATCCTAGGAAGCTTAAAACAAAACCACAAATCAACCAATTACAGCCGATTTCTACCAGCAGTTCTCCAGTTCTAATTACACGTTGTAACACTGAGTTCACACACACACATCAATCTTCAGCAATAAAAGGTTTTCTAGTCATGATTACAAATTTGTAGCATTGCAGCGCAATAGGTTGACAAATTGGATGAACAAACTTCCATCTCATAGCCAAATGAAACTGGCGGTAAAGCAAACATTCAAATCACAGAACTATTAATAGCTTGAGTTACCAGTTCCATATTATGGGATGTGTTATAACATATTGAAGTGATTAATTAACTAAACCTTGTAATAGTCAAGTAATGAAAACCCTTGAACAGCACAACCAGATTGTCAGTATTGAAAATGGTTGTCGTCTCTGGCAGGGCTCATATCATAGTTCCAATCACCATGACATGACACATAGTTCAACCATTGGCTGATGACAGAGTTCAACCATAATTCATGACATAGTCCAACCATTTGTCCATGACATTGTTCAACCATTGTTTCATGGCATCATTCAACCATTGTTTCATGGCATAACAACCATTAAAGGCATACAATCACAAATTTCAAAGAGCGTGTAGCACTATATTTGAGTAATAAATGCTAACTATACATTAATTTATGATACTAACCATTAACTTTATATTGCAAAATTGCTTTCGTCAATCCACATTGGGGAGAATTCTATCTATCAGTGAGATGATCCAAAGGCAAGATAACAATTGCTATGTTCCTTTTATTCAAATAAAATATGATTTTTTTTATATATATATCTATGTAGTGTTGGGGATTAAGTAAATCAGTAAATAACAACTTTCGGGTCGACAAATCAAATGTTAGTAGTCTCAGATAAAAATGTATTTGTCAATAATATAGGTCAACCATCTGTGCCAACCATCTGTGATAGTATGCTTCTAAGTAAGCCACATTTTAACCACCGTGTCTAGGCATTCGTCTGCCACTGTCATGGGATAGTTCCAACGATTGCACCATGGTAAAGTTCAACTGTCGGGGTCGTGGAACATCACCAACCTTGGACCATGGCATACTTTGACCAATGGCACTCGTGGCTTACTTCCAAAGCCGGAACATCATTAATGGATGGGGTCATGACATCGCCACAACTGGGGCATGACATATTGCCACCACTAGGTCATGACACATTGCCCGTGGCTGGAAGATCTAGTCTTGCCATCAGATGGACTGCTTCCTACCAAAGAGCAATGATTGCTAAATCAATCATTCAATTCTCTTGCCGATACTGATGTTCCTTTCTGGACAAGTATGGATTCAATGGACAATTTCAGATCCTGGGACAAGAAACCTAAACGAAATTAAATTTGGCAAGCATTGCAATATGTTACTGATTATGAAACATTTTGAGTATGATTTAATACTCAAACTCAAATTTTGTATGAACAAAACTTTGAGTTGAGCATGAAAGGGTACTCAAAATAGTTTTGCAATTCAGGCAGATTTCTCTAAGAGAGTCAACGTACATTCCTCCAATGTTATTAAATGTCAAGTCCTATTTAACAAATTAATGACTAAAGGACTCCATTTGTCATTCCCACAATATACAGTATTTCTGTTCAATAACTCCACAGTTCAAAATGTCTTTTATCTAATCTTTCACAAAACAAAAGAACAATGGTGGCTGTTTCTTAAGAAAAACAAAAGGAAATCTAACTTTTGAGATGTCCTTGTTCACTTGATAATAGACCGATGTTGCTATCGAAGGGTCCTGTTCAATAATTTGCATACATATTACTCAATTATATTTGACACCGATGCTAGAATATAAAAGCAGTTCTCTCTAAGGGCATCTATGATGGTACTGGTAATCTTCAGGAGAATGATGCAAGCCAGTTTAGGAAGTGCAGTGTTGAACTTGTAACCCATTGGCAATGGCGAAAACAAGATTGGTTAAAAACAAACTTTCTCAATATTTAAACCAAGATTAACTGTGACATTCTTGTGTCTCAAATATTGCTCATGCATGGAAATATTCATAACCATTATGACTATACATATGCATGCCAAATTGTATGACAATGTGTCGAAAGACTTTCGGAAAAAACATCATTCCCAAGTGCATTAGAACTTGGTAACCTTCTTAGAGACCTAAATGGATTGCTTTTGTTTTTTGGATTTCATGGCAGAATTATTCTCCATAAAGATGGTAAATTATCAGCAGAGAATCTTTTAAAAATAATAAGTACTAAATGTGAATCTATAGATATTTACAAAATGGCAATAAAATAACTAAGTACTGATAACCTTTATGTATTGGACAGGTTATAAGAATAATAACAATAATAATAATGATAATAATAATAATAAAAAACAACAATAATATAATAATGAATAATATTAATAATAACAATGGCACTTATTATAATTTAAGGGAAAGTTGAATATGGACATTACTTACACTGCTTTTGCCATTTGTTTCAATAAGAAATATCTGAAACTTGTCTAATACAAAGATTGTCCATAACTGCAGGATATAGACGACATCGAAAGACACATGATTAATAATCTTTATATAGCCATCACAAGATACTCAATGGAGCTTAAAGGCATAAAGAAAGATACAAAGAACACATTTCAGTGTTATATTTTTTCAAATGATTCCTTCAGGAAGAATTCTATCAAGTAATTTCAGCAATACACCCTGGCAGGATTATTCAAGTCACTCTCTCTCTCTCTCCCCCCGACTGTGAACCATGGCGCTGTGGGATCTCTCGCTGCATTCTCCGCTGCACAGTCTGCTGCACGGGGCCTCGTGGGAACAGCCACAACATTCCCGGGTAAGCATTGCAATACGCAGACACCTTACTGCCAACACAGAAGCAGAATGGATACATCTGCAACAACACTCGCACATCCATGTGTGCATTACTACCAGAATCATTACTTTTAATCTCACGATCTCTGTTAAGATCATCATCAAGATCATCATCAAGATCATTGTCAAGATCATCGTCGTTGTCGTCATTGTATTTCACCCATCATTAGTGCAGACATTCCGTAAAGCGACCAGAACCCTTGGAATAATCCAGCCTGTGATCATAACCATTCCACAACTATTAAGTGCATCATGTCCAGGGACAAGCTAGGAGAGTATTATGACATTTCCTCCTCTTGAATGCCTCCCTAATTTACACCTCCAATATGTATTTAAATAGATAATGTTGTCCAAGCAAACTTTACAATGAATCCAAAAAAATATTGGAATCAATAAATTCCCGGGAGATGGGGAAATAAGGGGTTCAGTGCTGCTTTCAAGACTTTCACTAATATCACGGTTTGTCAGTTTAGGGCAGGAGACTACCCACAACATCTGTAGTGCTGAATGTAGCAGTAAATCTAAGACAACTTGGACGTAACGTGGATGGAGCCATAGACAAATATTGAGAATAGAGGATGAGAATCCATCTCTTATCATAATATTATCCAGTGCAATCACCATGTGTACTATTAGTTCCCTCATAAACTCAACACTATTACTGATACAGTAGTATCCCCTCAATATAACCCTGAAGTTGGGGGTCCATGCGTCGGATCGTGTTATATCGAGGGGGCACTGTACTCGAAAAATCAAATCTAAAAGAAACCACGAGTTGTCCACTGAGCACCATTGGCATCATTCAGAAATTCTGAGATTACTAACAGACTCAGGAATGTGTCTACCAATGTGTATTACTTCCTTCCCTAATGAAATAAATATCCATATAATTCTTCTCTTCACTTATTCTATATTCTACGGTAATTATCATTAAAGAAACACTTTCTGTCAAAACTATTACCCTCGTCATAGAATACGTTGCTTATACAAAACAATTTATGAAGTGTCTGACGATATGCCATCAGACTTGAAAGATACACCAGTCTGTTACTGGGTAAATAGCTGTCGACTTAACATTCTGTTTCATAAGACTAAATAACATACGATGAAGAGAAAAGATAACTTTACAACATTAGTGTTGTTGTTGTTTTCCATAGCGAAGGTGTCTCTCTGATGAGCTTCAACTACTGTGCTCTACTCAATGTGTCTCGCTTATTTGTCTGCGTATTACCATTGGGGCTCTGTCTTCTTATGCCTGACTTAACGGGACTGACATTTACTCCTTGCATACAAAGAAAAACTCTACCCGACTCCGTTCTGCATTATCAATCTTCTGATCTTAATCTTCTCCCTTCAAAGAAATCTTATCATACGATCAGTGAGTTGTGACATGTGGAAGTTTGACAGTGTGAATACTTAAACTGCAGAACTCATGTCGTTTTGTGAGATACTAACTTTGTGTTGCATCATTCGAACCTGCTGTATATGTTGACAACAACGATAATTTGTTATCAGTTGAAATCAGTTTCTGAAAGAACAGAAACTGCTGGAGCATCAATGAAATTTGGAATGTATCAATAACAAATGGATCTATCATAAATTAACTCAAAACAAAACAAACGAAGATATACCTAAGAATAAAGATTTCATCTCCCACCTTCAGGCTACCACTTATAATGCCCTCCACCAGTGCACCACTATCACTACCACTACAACCACCATCAGAAACAATACCCAAACACCGACCACCTATCAACGTTAAATTATCATTTATATGTAATGTGATTTATTGGAAAATGTGAATATTTTTTTCCATACAATTATTGATCCGTAAAAATTGATAGCTATCTGGTACAAGTCTGTGGAATCATGGGAATTGATTTGTTGGGAGCCAATCAGGTTCCATCACAATAATATAACATAAAACAATCATTTGACAATGCAGCTGCTGCTGAAATTGGATTAACCCTTGTGCTTCTAACAAAAACATGCCATTTTTTCTCTCATCTGCGTAATGTCTGAGAAACTGTTTAAAGGGTTTTTAGTTATACACCAGGCATTGTTGTGAAAAGCAATATATATTTTGATCTGTATTTTTGCAAATTGTCTTGTAGAAGACATACAGATAGAGATCAAATTAATATGGGACGCAAATATTAAATGTTGCACTACAAAATCATTATATTGACAGACATAGACTTACTGTAATGAAAGTTTTTGTTGGTGTTAATAGAGACACAAAATATTATCGACAATGGATGAAACCATCTACAAACCAGTGACAATAGTGAATTCTGTTTAACATTCCGGCATGAACCTTTCACCGATATGTGATGATCATTGTTCATTGACTACACCGTTTGCATCGACAGTAACGGTCTTAGCTGTGTGTACAAAGAATAGCGAGTTGTTGCTAACACACAAGACCAAGGCTAGAAGGGATCACAAAGTCGAAAGTCCACTGACGGGTCAATACCTTATACATAATGTACTGCATATATCTAGACGACATCTATTGTGGGACTGAGACCCAACAGATGTGTTGCTGCTGACAAGTGGGATGCTAACATTCATTATTCAGAGGTATAGATCTGCGTAACTCTACGACGTGACATCGCGTGACGTCGCGGTGCTCGTGCCACCTATGTGTATGGAAGGTATGTGTCTGGGCAGCAAAGTGCGATGCACATGCGACTGGTGTGATTAATTCCAATCGACTTGTGTGAAGAGCTGCTGATTAAAGTGACCGGAAGTTTGTGTTACGCCAGAGAGATGGGGTTTTGCGCCTTTTCCCTCAGTATTTCAGTTATGTTCCAACTTGCAGTGATCTGGTAATGGTGGATGCAGAAACCTCAACAACTATTTCTTATCCATGAAAATTAGCCACGACTGATACTGATGAACCAAGGGAGATAAGACATTTAGTTTTGTAGCCAAGACCCACTACCAACAGGCCTATCTATACCATATACCACCCATCCCTAGCCAACCCTTCTCTCCATATGAAATGTACTCGAGGACCAAAATTCAGAAATTCAATTCATCAAATGTGCATGTAATTTTCCCATTACATTTTATCTATAAAAAAACCACACGTATTATTAATAACTAGGATATACTTTGATCATCAGCTATTTGCATACATTTATCATTTAAAAAGGTTCACATTTTAGAGCACATATCTTAAATCTAGTTGAGTGCGATGGTCTAGAAGAAGTGTGTCTAACTCGATACCTGGAGGTCCCATGTTCAAGCCTAGTTCATGTCATCGTGTAGTACTCTTGAGCAAAGTGCTTAAATCCACACTTCTCCAGTTCACCCAGCTGTGAATGGGTACCCGGTAGGACGAGATGAAATTGCGAATATTGACCTTTTAGTGCCTGAACTGGCAACTAAGGTTGTATACTCCCCAGGGTGTTGTGATGGTACAATGAGCGCCAATTGATTGATCCAATGATCGAGGTAATAATAGTTTATGACCCTGAGCATGGATTCTAGCGCAATATAAATGCACATTACTATTAGTAGTAGTAGCATATAAAAAGATTCCAGTGCATGGGATCTCTAAAGGCTATGTAACCAATGACCCATGAGCCCGTATTGTTATTGATCTCTTGTCAAAAGCAGGTAGTTGCCAGCATTGGCAACAATGGAGTTCAGCGGGGTCGTAGGCCGATGGCACAATGCAATAGGAGCCCAGGGCAATGGCAAGCTGTTGGTCCTTGTCAAATTCTATCATGAATACAGTTCATTTAAGCAGTGCATTAGGAGCAAATACATTACAGATCAACTAATACAGTACAGTCAAGGCTATATCAGTTTACAGTTCAGGCTATCGACAGCACAAAACATACTTGAGGTACACCATCAACAAAATTGGAAGAATTATAATGTATACCTCTCCCTGCTGTGGGCAACCAGAGATGCCCTGAACAGCAGTGTCTATGCCCAATCCCGCAGGGAGAGGGTTAATCAAGCACGAGCCCCGTGTTCAGCAAGTGCCTTCAGTTACTGTTCAATAAATACTTTCTATTGGCATTTTCAGTATTAGGTATGAAAAGATAATGAAGAACAGCGAGATGTTCACGCTGCCATACCCATGATTTTAGTGCATTTATGTTTCTTAACAGAAAAAAACGGTGCATACACAAGTTTTTTCATAAAGAGAGGCAATATACAATAGCAGGCACAGCCGAGAGTTTGTATAAAGATGCCATGTGTTGATGTCACGTATGCAATTTCATGTCATGACTAACACACCTAAGAAACTGTCTGAAATATGGGACGACACCCATCCAGGCACCTTTTCTCACAAGGCAAAACTGGGTGATGCTTAATTAAATTCCAGATGTATGGATCAAGTTCCCATTACTGTTAACGATCTTGTGGAGGCGTAGGATGGATCTCAGGTCGATAACAGAATAATTAATTCCTTGCTAATATTAAACATGTAATTAACTTGTCATTGGATGTTCTAGTTAGTTTGGCATCACGTGATTTGAAACAATTTAGTGCATCTATGATCTAATAGGATTGTAATTTCCACAATATAGTATTTTATGATAAAGTCTATGTGATGCAATGTATGAGGATATATATATATATAGGTTCAGAATGCCTTCCTCTACTTAACATCACCTTGATATATTTAGGCCATTGAGAAAAGCAGTAAGCTGTTTTCTCGAGCATAATCTTTTGTAGGTAGAATGACACTGCAAAACACTTGTAATGCACATGTGTGACATTCAGCAATACATTTAAGCGATGCTCAGCAATAGGCATGTGTGACACTCAAACAATAGGCATGTGTTACACTCAGCAATAGGCATGTGCCACACTCAGCAATAGGCAAGTGGCACTCATGCAATAGGAATGTGTGACACTCAGCACTAGGCATGTGTGATACTCAGCACTAGGAATGTGTGACACTCAGCAATAGGCATGTGTCACACTCAGCAATAGGCATGTGCAGATGCCACTCAGCAATAGGCATGTGTGACACTCAGCAATAGGCTGTCAGACAGGATGGTTTGCCTGGCCGACACCAGTGACAGCAATGACCAGTTTATTGCACAGGGCAAGAACTACAGTCGACTTTGGCATCAAAGCCATTCAAATAGCATGGGCTGAGATCAGACAATAGCTCCAGACTTGTCCTTGTGGCAATGAACTATTCAGAAACATTCATATTATGCATGGCACAGCAGGAAATGGATCAATCCTACATGTAAAAATGCTTAGGTCAATATAATTAAGACCTACCGGCTAGTACAATCTGGTGCTCAATATATCTATTCTAGACAGAATGAGAGTTCATTGGTTGGATGGTAGCTATGGAAATGGGTCATAGGACTTGGAAGAGACTTGTAGTGACCTTATGAATGTAGGATAGCCCAAATTAATACACATGATATAGTATGCTGCTGCTGCTACTACTCCTGTTGCTGTTGCTGCTAAAACTATTACTACTACTACTACTACTACTACTTAGCCAGATGTTTCTAGAGATCAGAATTCTAATGCAATCCAGTTTACATTTAACAAACTTGAATTTGAGATTTTGCTCGGATGAGATTTCTCCCATTGACTCAGTATCATAACTTGATTAAAACCTCAAACCCAGCTGAAATTTTACTCAAGCTAAGTAACGAGCCAATGGTATAAATCTCAGCTAAGCAAAATCTCAAACTCAAGTTTATTTTGAGAAATCAGGGCCAGTTCACTCCAATCACAAATTTAATCATTTCTAAATTTAATTTAACAAATTTCATACAATTACAATTCCATTAATAATCCAAAAGTTCAAGCTCAGTGAGGTGGTTTGTACCTTGGTGAAGGCTTCATACAATTGCAATTCAATTTCTCATCCAGAATTTCAAACTCTGTCACAGTGCCTTGTACTTTGACGAAGACTTCATACAATCATAAAGCCATTTCTCATCTAGAATTACAAGCTCCGTACAGTGTCCCCATTGCTTGATGAAGACTTCATACGATTACAAAGCCATTTCTAATCCACAGTCCAGAGCTCTGTGCAGTGCCTCGTTGCCCGACGGTGATCTTATGATAAGCTACTCTCCATCATTACAATCACTTGAGCTGATTACCCAAGTAGGATGCAGTATTATCCCCACGGATGATTAGGCGATGCATGCAGCGATGCTTCTCACGGCCAAAGCTCCTGCGCCAACGGCCGATGCCCTTGCACCGATGGCCACTGCGGTAGGGCGCCATCCGTCAGCCTCTATGTGAGCGAGACTCGTAACCCAACATTGGGTCAGACCGGGCCTATTCAAATCCCAATGAACAGCGCTTCCGGGGATGAATCGATACACACTGTATATCAAAGTAAATCACGGAATATTGAGCAGTTGGGAAGGCCGACTTCTCTCTAGTTAAAACGTCATGGAATGGACGATTACTGGCCACAGTTTTTGACTTTGTAAAACTGCATATCTGTTTCGTGCAGTTCAACGTTCTCGTTGGATAAATGAAACGTCTGGGCACAGTGACATTTAGCAATGCCAGAGGCATGAGAATTTCCATACAAACAATTTGCACCAAAGATGTGGGAATTTTCTCTCTGATCTGAAAAACATATGCAGGCGCATGTTCCCTCAAATAGATTGTGTTGATGACGTTGGCATGCTTCTTTCAAAAGTAAAACAACAAACACTACTGTAGTCACAGTCCACCCATTTCAATGATAACAAAATGGACGCTGTTAAAATGTTAAATTAAATACAAAATAAATTTAATAGGAACAAATTCATTACCAGGATTTGTTAGGGAATGAATAAATATATATTATAAGTTAGAGCAGATAAATTTTGCCCATACATTTGATTTGTTGGTAAAACTAAGAATTTCCTAAATCCTATACCAGTACTAGAAGTGGAAATAGAGTGTCCTTCACCTCTTACCCATATAAATACAAACCTAATAAAAGCCATCAATGCTAATTAGTACCAGCAGCATATGTTTAGCACAAGTACGATAATTACAATCATTACGACTCTAGACATTACCAAGAGTTCTCTCGTTTCACATTACCAATCCCAGATTGTTTGCGTTGAAGTTTAAAGCGGTTTTTAACACTATTTCGCTCATTATATAGATTGCCAGCTGCAAGGTTGCAGCAAGTGGAAATCCACAACACTTAATGTTGCAGTAACCAGCAAGCACAGGCTGGTACTGATGAACCAAGGATCGATGTAGGACTAACTGCAATGTTAGAGTGCAGACATTGCACACTGGAAAAATATTAATTCTGTGGGTGTTGCTACTGGGTCCATAAGCATAAGATGGATTTGAAACCTGCATTTGGTTCCGAGGTCCAATGACTATGCTACCAAAATAGTTATCAACCCTTGATTGATTCATGAAAACTTGGGTCATCTCTAAGTTTGACAACCCGAGACAAATAACAACACTCAAAGGTTACATAAAGATTTCACAGATGATCGAACAGAAATGTCTTGCTAAAGCCGATCCCTGAATGCATTCTGATTGGCACCGGATTAAGCTTAAGTGTGGATCAGTCGATGAAAGGCACAGGTAATATGCAACAATTACAATACAGCCCTTGAAAATGTGTCATGGGGTAAGTAGCATAAGCCAGATGAGGTTATGCCCCATGAGGATATTGAGGATGAATCAGATCTTGTGGGACAAGAAAATTAGATTCATAGACCCATCACTTTTTGCAGTCAACACTACAGGAGACACGACAGCAGTATTTAAAGTACCTACTTTCCATACATTTCATGGATATGTCTCCCTTAAGATTTAATTACAAAGTAATATTGTATCCAGTAAAATTGACCCCCACCCCCAACCCCCACCCCCCATATTTCAATGTGCTATTGATTGAATCCCATTTTTAACTATTTTTTGGTCCATTTGGATTGTAATTTGTAGATAACAATATCCAAATATCCATAGTCAGATATAGAAGAGACACACAGAGAGACAGCATTTACCATCCAAATAAATCAATTTATTCAAAAATAACCCAAAGCAGTCCTGTTGCCATAGCAACAATAAAATTTATATAATTAAATTGACACTGTGCAGGGTTCACAATTAACACTTGCCCGGGCTATTTCTCCCAAAACTAAAGGTATCCTAAGGGCGAGTAGAAATTAATAACATTCGTTATTTGTTACATTTTGTATCACTATTTGGGCGAGTAAGTTTTAAAGTTAGTTTCTTTCCCAGGCAGTGCTGACACGATGAAGAAACACAGGAAGCTACTAACATCATAAAAGCTTTCTGAATAAAAATTACTTTCAAATATTGTTATTATCATTTTATGAATAATAAAATATCAATCTTCACATGTAACTAACTCTGAACTTACTCTGAATTTAGTGAATATTTTTCGATTTCTTGCAATTTGGGGGCGGGTTCCGTCTTCAGTTCTGATGTCGACACAGTGTCTAACACTGATCCTTTTAACAATTTCTGAACTAATCACATCCGCAATGTTTTTGCAGATGTCAGCTTTGCACTCCATTGTACAGAGTAACAGACAGCTAAATCCTATTTGAAGAATTACCAATTCCGGAGATATCTACTAGAAACATTAATTAAACGTAAAGTGCATCCAATAGCTAGAAGGAACTATATTTATTACAGAAATACAGCGAAATACCTCGTTTTATCAGTGGAAATCATGAGTGTTATTTTTCACTCGTGAAAATATCACTTTTGGTATTTTTCTCATGTGAAAGTAACATTACTGAGCAACCGCCTGTTAACCCTGTCCCTGCTGGATTAGGCACAGACGCTGCTCTTTAGGGCATCTCTGGTTGCCTGCAGCAGGCAGAGGGTTAAGTCTTATGAGTCGCACAGAGGACGTCACAGGCAAACTATGTCGTCACATAACGACGCCAAGACCAGAGTATGTAAATGACGTGGCAATAAAGTTGGACGTCAAATCAGTTACGGTCGAGGGGAGAGGAATAAAGTAGGCTCATCCATTCTTAGATGAACTACGGTAGTGTCTGCCTAAACTATGAACGATAGGTATGTTTCACTGCATTAATGTAATAAATAGAATATTCAAGAACTCCTTTTCATTCATTAACCATGTTTCTCTCATCTCATGGAGTGGGAGAGTTGATATTTTTTACTCATGGCTGCAACACTTGTGGAAATATCTGACTCTTCCACTCCACGAGATGAGAGAAGCATAGTATTTGAGAGAGAACAAAACTTTCAATATCTTCTATTTATTGTTCTCCTACAGGGACTATATTCTTGCATAATGTCATGCAGAGGTGAACAACAAAATTTAACTCCATAAAAGGAGCAATGGTTTAAAAAGAACAAGTGCTGTGTTGGTGTAAAAAGGTAAGAGCCCTGTCATATTGGAAAGGATATTGGTACCAACTTCCAAATGGAATGGCTTTTAATTTTCTCCAAAATGACAAATAAAAAAAAATCATTTTTTTTTTAATTAAAATATTTTGTACTGGGTTTGAAACTTTAGCGATTCCTTCAGGACATGCTATTCAGTGAAACATGGAATGAGTTGGCAGATAGCCCATTTGAAAGGTATTTCATCAAAATTAAATAGATTTTGCTCAGATTTATGCATTTCAAGTGTAATATTTTATCCAAGTTGGCCAATAATGATACATGTTCTTTAGTAAACACTGAAATTGATAAAACCTTGAACGCTTTTCAAATATATTCTCACAAATGTAAATGTATACTGTCAAAGAATTTTTTAAATTGCAGAAATATAAATACATTACTAGGTCCTTGGCTACCATGGCTACTCAGCCATCCTATATCCCTGGGGAAAAAAATATGCATATTGAGTAGCTTCCAAGATTATTTCACAAATCACAGCTTGTCGGTTTTACAGAAAGATGAAACCTGCAAGACTATGTATAGTCCTTTGTACTGTAGTAGACCATGACGCACTGACTTGTACTGACGGACCAGGATGATACCTCCACTGCTACAGTACAGCGCATCCTAGTCAGTGAACAAAACTTCCTAGCCCAAATAGTAATGAAAAACATGAACCTGTACAGTACTAGTCCTTAGAATACTGTTAGCATTGGGAGAGATGGCCCGGGCTAGCATTAAATGAAATATGCATATTTGGTTTATGCGACAAGCAAAATACAGACTTATGCATGCATATTTCCATCTACATGTTTGTTTTCCACATATGCATATATGTGTAGTCTATCTAAAATATTTGTTATGCTCCAGTGTTTCTTATCTCTTTCTATGAATGCACTTTTGACGTGTCTGCTCCCAGTCCCAGGCATGCTGACTAACCCCTGCCTGACAATTATCATCAGAGCTATTCCCAGCAAATAGAGAAATAGAACCACATTAACATGATTAATACATACCATGCTAACCTTTTAATGGCATTAATTATGTATAGTTTATTTGTTGAGCCTATTCAATCCGTTACGCAAGTCTTCAGATAAATGTCTGAAAACACATCAACAAAAAAACGGAGCACTATTCAGTCCAATTCTCTATCCCTGGTGAAGATACTAGTTGATGTAAATCAACTTAGAAAACACAGCTACTTCCTACTAATCATGATGTCAAAAGAAATCGAGAATAAATATTGCAGATATGGATAAGATTCAATGCTCGTTTTGGGACAAATAGTGCATGTAAACTGTTGCATTCCAGGTACATAAACTGTCGCATTCCATTCCACATCCAATGCATCTGTACGTCCTCTATCTGTCTGTGTCAATGTGTGTATGTGTATGTCCTCTATATCTGTGTATGTCCTCTCTGTCTGTGTCATTGTGTGTAATGTCCTCTATCTGTCTGTCTCAATGTGTGTATGTGTGTCTGTACCATGTCTGTCTTGTGATCACCTGTCCGCCTGAAGACAGTTCACCAATCTCTACCCACTGTCTGCACAGACAGACAGACAACCATGATTGGCAAGAGGCCAGGCTTCATTGATTGTGAACAGTCGTCATTACCCTTGGTAATTACCAGAACAGATCCAGTGGAGCTGGAGAGTTGGGTGTCCATAAGATGAGGGTCATCATATGACCCAGGCAATGCTTTCGGGTCAAGTATTGCATCAGCACGTGGACGGATCTATATAGCAGGTTGTTAAGGAAGCTTAGAAATGAGCCCCATTCCTTGAATGAACACTCATAATAGATAGCAAAATTGTTTCATACACAAACAGATCTACACACACACACACACACACAGTGACGTATGCATGCACACTCTTTCACATGCACACACATGTATGCATGCACTCTTTCACATGCACACACACACACACACACACACACACACACTAGAAAACTAAATTAAATACATGCAATGTGTAATATAACATCATTTACCCAAGAGTAATCATAACACCCAAAGAACATATTTTTCTTTTCATATTTTCATCCTCACCACCAACGTCTCACAAATGTCAAGCCAGACATAATAAAAAAAAAAGAATAATGCTGTGGTCGCGAATACATGAATATTCCGCTCATAACGGAACTGGATGCTGCAAAATCAATAACTGCGGAAACATATTACTAACAACTTGCCGACATCCCCCAACCCCCACCTCTTACTCTTCCCCGGTTGTCCCTCCAAGATATATATTGTGATGTTATCCATAGGCCTACTATCTCGCTGACAGACGGTCTTTTCAGAATGGTCAACTCACCTATATTGGGATGCTTTAATAGCCTACAAATCCGGGCTTCTCTTTCCAATTTCTGATGATCTGAAAAGAAAAGCACACATGGTTTAATAACAATTGTTCGTCAATGCGAGAGGATGATCACATCATTTCTATTATCATCGACTTAATCTCTGCATTCTTCGTGCACTGAACAATATTCAAACACCATATTCCTATTTATTGCATGTGAAATATGGTCGACGCCCAGTAATGGCAGGATAATGGGTCCGGTTAATGCGAAATACTCAGTATCATGTAGGCACATGTACACGTCTGCATCAGCGTGTGCCATAATATTTCCAATTATCGAAATCAGTCACCATGGCAACTAGTCCTCGACATGCTTAATCTGGGGGGGAAAGGTAGCTCATTAATGCTGGTAGTTGACACTGCAAGAGGAGACATGCCGAACGGAACGCGATCTGTCTTCAAATCAATATCACACTAATCTGCCCAAATTGCACACATTTAATTACAAACACGTTTGATGTCACGAGAAAGGTGCACAGTCCTATTTGTCAGTAATTGTTTACATCGACGGTGGCCATTTCCATTCCAGCTGTTCTGTGTTTCTGGTGGCAGTACAGTGGAACCAAGACCAGAATTTAAAAACCAAAACATTACCTTGAAACCAAACACATAATATTGGAACCAAAAGTATAATCTTGGAACTAAAATGAGAATCTAGGAACCATGAGTAGAATCTCGGAATCAATAGCACAATCTAGGAAACAAAATAGAACTTTGGAACAAAAAGTGGAATCTTTGCACCAAAAGTGGAATCTTTGCACCAAGATCAGGCCCTGACTGAGATTACAAAACTTTATTGAGTACGATTTCATGCTCTACTCAAAGTTCTGTTCATAAATCCTCAAATAAAGCTTGAGCATGAATTCGTACTCAGAAAGTTTCGTAATATCAGCCCCCGAATCTAACCATCGAAAGCAGAATTTTGGAACAATCAAAATCTAGGAATAAAAATAAATAAATTTTAAAGCCAAAAATAGAATCTTGAAACCAAACTAAGTATTTTGGAATCTAAATCATGATCTATGAACCAAAAGTAGAACATTGGAACCAAAATTTAAGCGCAGAAACCATTATAATGAGGTCTGACTGTATTATTACTTTTTGGTATGATTATTTTCACTTACTATTCAAGTAAAATAAATAATTATTGGCAATTTACCAGTCCAGCAAAAAGAACAGCTTCGGTGGACGGTAACATTTCTACACCGCTTCTGGCAAACCTGATTATCTATAATTATCTAATTAATATGCTTAATGCTGTGGTAGTGTTACTAAGCCATCCAGTGGCAAACCACCTCACATTGGGCAAAACCTTGACATAGATATTGCAATATTGCTTTGTACTTCAAGGTGGAAAAAAACTGAGATACACCAGATACACAACCTGTCTGCTAGGAGCAACAGCCAGTGATAATTGTAAGCTTTTTATCCAGTAAATGCATATTGTTCAGGCTCAACACTATTTCCCAGTGCTTTTGATGGCCTGGTTGAAATGGGAGGACAACACACAACAAACATCCTATGGTAAACCTCATTGCACAGATATACAGTGTCACCTCGATAAACCGCTGAAGTTGGGGTCCATGACATACTTCCCGCATTATAGTACCCGCCTTATACGATAGTACAGGTAAATAACGAAAATAAAAATGGGATCCACATTTTATATCCGAATCCGCGATGTATTGAACCGTACTATATCGAGGGGACACTGTATATATAGGGGAGCATGATTATGGCATGGTAGGATTTTGGAGCCTAATGCTCCAGGTTCAAATCCCATCCAGAGGGCCCATCAGCAATGTTCATGAAAGTTGGCTTTCTGGTGCAATCATGATGGGATGTGCTGTCTGTCCCGTGGCAATACAGTTATCATCCTTGGTCTGTCAGTACCAGTTGATGCTTGCAGGTTTACTGAAAAATTTAGCACTACAGATGCAGAAATATTGTAATCTTTATTGAATAGGATATTATTATTCCTTCCTCTAAATATTTCTCCATAGGAGGTTTTATTAATTTTTGTTATGTATTGTAATCTTTAAATAGGTTTTCTGCAACATTTAGTGCATTTAGATCCAGGCAGAAATATTGTGATCTTTATTGAAAAGGATATTATTCCATTCTGTATGTTTTTTCTCTCCAGGTGAAGTTTTATTCGTTCCACATGGCTGTCCTCATCATGTTGAAAATCTGACATCGACCGTCGCAATCTCTGCCAATTTTGTTGACCTTTCCAACATCTCGGAGGTCATTGAAGAGTTGGAGGTCAGTGCGCTTGTTGACCCCAGGGCAGAGGACCTTCTGAAACAATTAAAGGATCCAGAGTTCCCTAGAAACATGGACAGCAAGATTGAGGAATTGCCATGGAAACGGTTCAAAATTTGGAATGCAGAGAATTATCATAAATTTGATTTGTCTCCGGTGAACATAAATGATGGCAAAATGTGAAGTTTTGTTTTGCCATTGCAATTATGCAAGCCCATATTAAATTTAATGTTTTATAGACAATGTGTTTGTTATTCATCTGTAGAAATGTGATTAGACTGACAGTATAACATTTACCATAAATGTCATTGTGTTAATGGAAAACTGCATCCACTATAAGTTATTTTCTTTTGACTTTTGGATACATAAAAATGTCATGATTTATAATTAAAGACATACTATTACGGTTGATTGACCTAGATAATAGCCAAGCAAATTTCTGTCTGAGACTAATTACGTTTGATTTGTACACCCAAAAGTTATTTACTGGTATACTAAGTCCCCAACCATTATTTTTCAAATCCCACCCCGGGGCTGCCTGGCATCACTGTTTGCAGAAGTTAACATTTCTGACGCGATATTGATAGGATGCATTGTCTGTAAAGAGCCAATATAATATCATCATTGGTCCGACAGTACCAGCCGGTGCTCGCAGGTTTACTGCAACATTCAGCACTATGGATGTTACATGTTTCTTCCTGACCTAAAACTGACAGGTCGTGATATTAGTGAAAGATTCTAGAAAGCGACTATAAACCCCATCACCCAAAAAAATAATTCAAAAAAATTCCAAAAGAAAATCATCCACCCAAAATGAAACGAAGCGTCTGTAAAATATAATTTAATTTGTGTTTTTTTTTTAATAGATTCTTGGCACTGACTGCAGCAGAACATTTCATTTGTGATGTTATTTTTAGTTATTTTCAAGTTAATTATGTGGAATATTTCCATGTGTACATTTTTCTTATTTCTATATAATTATAGTATACATTCCCAACCAATTTCCATATGTATTTAGCTTGTGTCTACCAAGCTACGTTTTTAAGGCATAATATCACAGATAGTTCTCAACTACAACTGCAAAGTACATTCACTTGGCATACATTAACTCTCACTTGACATGTACGTTCTACTTCCAAGAATATCATCGCTGTTTGCTTCAAATATCAGGTGATGCATCAAAGACAAGACAATTATTGGTTCATATTTAATTCATACGAGTGTTGGGGAATAAGTGCATCAGTAGATAAACACATTTTGGGTGAACAAGTACAGGTCAACCAGTCGTGATAGTATGCCTTTAACCCTCACCCAGCTATGGGCCAGGTAGCAGAGTGAGGGTTAAAGACTCAAACCATTTTTCACTTGAATCAGAAACGTAAATTACATTATGCTAGGATTACCTGTGAAAGTGTCCTATTTGCTAGTAGCCTGCCTATATACTCATATACTTTGCAAAATGTTCAATATTTATGACTATGTCACCGGTTCGATAAAACAATAGTTTTGGTCAATAATGGGTCACCCAGTCGTGATTTAACGTCGTAAAAATGATAGATTACAAACTACTCATGGACATTTTGGCAAGTAGACACATATTGTTATACGAAAATCACCTTTTTAAGTTATGACCTGTCACGTTTGACCCAGATGTGTGTTTTATTTTAGCAATGACCGATATTCATTGACGTAAAAATCCTGACAGGTTTTACACACAGGCCGGGCGACCATTAAAACACGTCACGTGTCTTTTCTATGAATTTATCCGTTAGCATATTAATTTATCTGTATACCAGTAGCTCAGATCACTGTGACATGACGAGCTGATAGCCCACTCACTGTATCTTAGTGCAGTACATTGATAGGAAATATAAACTTGAAGCTTAGATGTCGAATAGCACGGCAGATGTCGAAAGTGTGTACCTACCGATGCATGTAGTACGATATAAAATACTGTAAGGTTGAAAGTTGAAACATTCCCAATTGCGGCGTTAAGCAACCAAGCATTTACTCTTTTATTGGTATTATTCCTAATGGGCTATATATTTACTAACTTATTAGGCTATTACTACTAATTCCCGCAGCGACGTTAAACTCCATAATCACTCACTCTCTATTACTATTACTATCGCATTTGGCTTAGATATTCCTTGTGAAGAAAAGCACAAATTTAATCATATATAAAAAAAATGCTACTACTACTACTACTACTACTACTGTGGTATCATTTTATACTCTTACTGGTATGCGTTTCAAGAAATGATTGTACTATCAGACCACAACCCCAAACGTACACCAGGGCCCGTATGCACAAACGTGATTTAGCCTAATCTAGGGATAACCTGGTGAGTTACAGTATTAACTAAACGTCTGTGCAAAAGACCCAGGGCTTTGTCTATGGCACTATTCGTCGCAAATGGGTATAAGATTCCCGCAGCGACGTTAAACTCCATATTCACTCACTCTATGGCACTAACTGAGTTACTAGTAAACCTACGCCTCAAACGTCAATCTACCACTACGTCACGACTACACACACCAGTACAACTTTCTGAAACGCACATGGTGTTTTTAAGTCCGAGCCTAAAAAGAACGTTCGCAGAAGTTACATTTCTGACGCGATATTAATAGGATGCACTGTCTGTAGAGTGGCACTACCGTTATCATCCTTGGTCTGTCAGTACCAGCAAGTGCTCGCAGGTTTACTGCAACATTCAGCGCTACGGATGTTGCAGGTTTCCTCCTGCCCTAAAACTGCATGACAAGTCGTGATGTTATTGTAAGATTCTGGAAAGCGACTATAAAAACCCCATTATAATATTTTTTTTATAAAAACAAAACAAAAACAAGCTAGTGTATATTTCTGATATTAAAGGCATACAACTAGTTATTTATGATTGTTTTGGACTAGTTCTTAGCCACAACTGCAAAGTACATTCACTTGACATACGTAAAATCATGTTTG
>JAULBP010094463.1:0-11696 GCA_032355345.1 Lepetodrilus pustulosus | reverse complement strand
TGTTAAAGGTATCCTAAGGGCTAGTAGAAATTCATGTTTTTTGTAAACATTTGTTATTTGTATCACTATTCGGGCTATAAAGTTTTATTGGTAAGTTTCTATCACTGCATAAATTGTGAAATTTACAATTAATTCTTCCACTCATTAATAGTGTGCGAGTTATTATCTTACATCGCAGTGGGAATCTTTCACCCATAGGCTAAACTCCTTAATAGAACAGAAACCCAAACTTAACTAGAACTTCTTAATATGTTCAAAAGTTCAACTGATCAGTTTGTTGGTTTATGGCAGTACAAACATATTATACTGGTGTTTGTTGTCTCATCTAAAAGCCCCAGTTCTGAATGCAATATTTATTTCAAGTATGTACCAAGTTGCAAACAATTTTACACATAAAGTAAAAAGTGAATGACAGAATATTCAGATTATCGCTTACCTTCTCCATCTTCATCGCTGTCTTCATCGCTACCCGACCCGGATCCAGAACCGCTCTCGCCATCCTCATCAGAACTGTCCTCGTCCAGAATTTCTACAACGTGGAGTCAGACGTGAGCACTAACACGAGTAATAACATATAAATTATTTTAATAGTCACCTGTAAATAACTCTGCAAACGGACTGATATTCCTGGATCATTGCTAAACTTCAACTCACTCATTCAAATCTGTACAAAACAGAAATCGGTCTCAAAATTGTATAATCCATAATAATAGATATTCTTACCTCTCTTCAACGATTTATACTTTTCTTCATTCTCCAAGTAGTCCGGATCGGCTCGGAAGACATCTGAAATAAAAAGCACCAATGTATTAATTTCATTCCGTGAGCGATTGATTTGGGGTTTTACAAATAGACAACAAATATTTTATTTTTTAAATGCATCTGAATTTTATCCTACCATTAACATGACGAGATAAAATGAAGTAAAAAATACAAATATAATATGACGGGTGAAGACTACATACAAACATGTCGAACAAGGGAGGTAACTCACTGAGCATCTCTTCTGCCTGGCCAGCATCTTCCAAAGTAAGCAGGTGAGTGAACTGATCGGATTCCTCCACCAGATCTAGTTCGTCCATCACAGCTACGTGGTCCTGAAAGGAAATAGTAACAACTCTTACTATGAATTACTTACTACTGCTGTATTTGCAGGGCTCTTGACTAACATGCCCGACGAACACGGGCAAAAATTAAATTGCACGGTGGGCACCCTATTATTTTAGCAAGAGAGTCATTGTTTTACGTCACAGTGGGAAACTTCCACCCAACGCGACAATGTTTCTTGGGACACAGGGCTCCAGACTAACATTTTGAGTTACTTGCCCGCATGGCTAGTCAGGGCAAGTTGAAAAGGCACCAAAGCATCTATATGTTAAAAAATATATTGCCCGCAGAGAAATTTAACTTGCCCCTCTACAGCAATATTTTCACTGTATTTCTTTCTTTGGATGTATAGTTATTGTATACAATCATCACTGAAAGTGTCATAATGTCTGTAGAGTGGAGAGATTATGGAGTTTAACGTCGCTGAGGGAATCTTTCACCCATTTGCGAAGATCTCTGTAGAGTGGAGTGAAATAGTAATTATCTTCAAATTTTAGCTCATCACAAATTTTTCACCCAATTGCTCCATCTAAAAGTTTGGGATTGGAGTAGGTTAATATCAATCAAATTAGTGCTTTACATCGCAGCAGGAATATTTCACCCATATGCAACGAAGTAGGTTTATAAGTTAATGTTCTCATATGTGGCTTACTTCCCTTAAGACCTCACCTTGAAACCATCCTTCCTGATAGCGAACATAACTTCCACCATGTATTGGACCCGAGTGTCGATCATTCCCTCGTGAAGGATATTACGTAGGCGCTCAAAGATAGCTGAAACAGTGATTTGTTTATGTACAAGCCAGCAGATAAATAGAGAATCTCACCCGAGTGTCTTGGAATATCAAATATATCAAAACGAGTCGTGAAAGTTATTAAATCTGATGAGTGTTGATATATTTGATATTCCAAGACACGAGGGTGAGATTATATTTATCACCCAATATGATTTTAAAGTCATTTAAGAAGAGAAATGGCACATCATCTAAAAGATTTTACAGTGAAGCTGCTGTGCATTTGCACTGTGACATCATAGCAATGCTATGACGTCACAATGGTAGCAATGAGATCACAATGGTAGAACAATCAAAAGCGATATCTACAGTACTGACATCACAATGGTAGAACAATGGTAAAACAATCAAATAAACCACTAATTTATGTCAAACAATATCTATGGCTGTAGATATTGCTTACTATTTGAAAGCGATATCTACTGCGAAAACACACGTATTGGGTGATAAATCACACAAACTCACTGCAAGGATGCATCCATCCCTAAATAATACTCGGCCAATTGTGATTTTTAGTTATTTTCAGTTATTGTCAGTTTAGGGCAGGAGGAAACCCGCAACATCCGTAGCACTGAATGTACCAGTAAACCTGCGAAAACCGGCATTTGAGTAAGTAGACATGAGGTCCGGTGACGTAAACTGGTCAAAAATCTAAATGTGAAAAAATCCATTGTGGCGTCACACAAAAACTTCACGAGCAAGACTTCTTTCACCCGTCACCGGAAATAACACCAGACGAGACTATTGGCCATCATCTCTGAGTCTTACCGTTCATCCCTCGGGGCGACACCTCGGTCAGTTTCTGACCACATTCCTTCAGGAATCCAATGGCCACCTCCACAGAGTCGTCAGTGGGGTTCTCCATCAGCAGAGTCAGGATTTCCAGCGCGATCACCTCGTGGGCCTGCAACAAGCACCACAACACTCCAACCACGCACACTTCAAACCATGTTGTTGTTGCTGCCTTGCAGATCGAGAGCTTACTTGTATCAAGAGATGGTCAAGTTGAAATATCTCCAGTTGTGGTGTTCCAGTTTTCATGAGAGATAAATATCGGTCGACATTAATAGCGACTAGCACAAATAATACCAAAATAAAATAACAAAACATCTAATAAAATATTCACTGGCCATAAGGACACATTTACAATTGTGAAAAGCATGAGAAACTGCCAAGGCTACCAGATTAGTGTTTATCTCCATCACAATCAGATAAGGAATTAAATACTTCATAACATGAGTCATGCTATTGTTTTATGTTGCACAGTGAACCTTTCACCAAGAGGCGACGATAATAAAATTAATTTTCCCTACCACTTGTTGGTTGACGAGGTGGGCAATGAATCTGGTCGACGAAAGACAAATAGTTTTGTCATTTCTACGGAATCCTCTCTTGAACTGCAGGATTAGACGGCGCAGCATCAATTCTCCATTTTGTGGAAACTGAAAGGCATCGATTAAGAAATGTTCACAGATATTTTCAAACAAATGACACAAACTTAGTAAATTAATTAAAAGGCAACTTTCACAAACATTGATGATGGCTTGCTCTGGCAGATACAAACACATTTTTGATTCATACAGATTTTGAAGTTGTTATTTAAATTTTGGTTTAGAGCAGCTTTCAACATTCTTTCACTTAAATCATGGCTTGTAGAAAATATTCCTGAATTTAACGCTGTGTGAGACTGTCCAGGGGTGCGTTCAACCCTACTCTACTTTTCACTACAGATAGTACAATGTAGTAGTGCTACGGGAGCCATTCAGCCAGTATATGTACACTGTACTACTAAATAGTATTACTGGTACTCATCTGGATCCTGTAGTGTTTTGTAAGAAAACTCAAAACTCGGAGATGATGTGCCAATTGCATGAATGTATTGCAGCCTGAAGGCATCCCAATGTTTTTATCATACCTTAGTGTTGATGATTCCGACGAGCGCAGCATACACATGAGAGAAGGTGGGAGACAAAGTTTGAGCTTGAATCACTGAACGAGACAGTAGACCCCTGGAAAAGATAGAAAACATATATCACATAGTTACAGTACCTTGAACTATACTAGTGTTGACTTTACAACAATAGTTTGTTCAACCAGCTGCTTCTTCATTCTGGGCTCCAGACTAACATTTTGAGTCCGGGCAAGTTTGAAAGGCACCAAACGTTAAAAAAATAGGTTGCCTGCAGTGCAATTTAACTTGCCCCTGTACATCGCACATATGTTAGTCTAGAGCCCTGTCCCCCTGCTTCGAATGGTACCAATGGAACTGATATTCGGTATTTTGGTTTGCTTTTGACAGTTATTTTGTTGGAATTATTTACCAGACAATGAGTGGGTTATTGTTCTGACCAGACACATAAGAAATCATAACCAGTGGAGCACGACATGTTTTGGAATCACAGCACTTTAATTTTCTAATACCAAGCAGTAAGACATTGCACAATGACAGTGCTACAAGACGACTTACCTTCCTCTGACAATGTTCTCCTGGAACAATTCCTTGACAATCAAGATGATGTTGGACACGTTCACTTTGTTAATCAGACCATTAATACTCTTCTTCAGCGCCTCCCATGAAATCCTCTGATACTCGACACTGAAACATCCAATGATACATGTATCAGCCTGGAGAATCAGGAGAACATCAGTTGACTACGATTCAATGTGCACTAGTCACAAAACAGTTGAACATCTTGATTCATTAAGATGTGTAATTGTCCTTTTGTGGGGGTGAAATAATGTTTTACATTGCAGCGAGAATATTTCATGGTTTACATTTTATCAGAGAATTGAGACATTCAAAATATTGAATTTGAGACGTAAACACTCAAATGCAGTGTCCCCTGGATATAACGCTGAAGTTGGAGTCCATGACATACCCCCGCATTATAGTACCTGCCTTAAACGATATTACAGGGAAATAACAGAAATAAAAATGGGATCCACGTCTGACCCCGTGTTACATGGAGGGGTAACTGTTCTGTAAAACAATAATATTTTTTTTTAATGCACGTGTGCATAATAAGCTTTAAAGTAATTAAAACAAATTTTAAAAATGCAAATCCTGCTATTCCAGATCATAGATCAATACAGTCCTTGACGTCAATCTGCACGTACCTGCTTTTGTCGGTGATCTGGGCCTGCATCATGCGCAGACGAGCCGGAGGGATGTACGCGCCTCCAGTCCTCCCAGTCAGAGCTGCCACTCCCTCTGGCTTGGCCTTCTTAGCCACGGGCTGACTGTCTGGCTTGTTGTCGGCATTAGGGGCAGAATCATCACCTCGGCGCTTTCGAGAATCCCTGCAATGTAACCATGGCTCGACACATCTAACCTTTAACTCATCTTGTGTATCCTTTCTTCATAAAGACTTGTGTATAATTTAGCACTAGATATTACATGTAATTAGACCAATAATTATCTAATTAATAGAAGTGTGGTCACACTGAGCACGACAACAGTAACAATATTGCTGAAAAGATTATTATATGTTCAAGATGTGGTACCTTGTCATACTATAATGATAACAGTAATACGATTTTGTTGGGGTGTCTGAAAAAGTTTTTGGATATCCTTTTTTTTGTATTGCTATCAGGCTCAGTGACCTTACGGTAGTTAAAAAAAAAATAAAAAAAATCGCCTAGAATTATGTAATCTAGGTTAGTGTAGTGTAATTTGACAGAATAATAAACGAAAGAATTACCCTTCATTTTCTTTGTCCTCTTCTCGCCCGTCTCTCTCGCTTCTTCTGTTGCCCAGAGGTCCTCTATCACCTCTACCCTCATTCCTCCTCTCAGAATCCCAATCTCTTCTCCCTCTCTCGGCATTCCTATCATTCCATCTGTCCGTCTGTCGATTAGTCCTGTCGTCGACATTATTCCTGTTGCGATCCTCCCCCCTCCCTCCTCTTTCGTTCCTCCCATCTCTTCTGTCATCTCTTCCATGCCTGTCTCTCTCTCTTCTCCTGTCTCCTCTTCCTCCTTGCCGCTCGCTGTCGTCCTTCCTGTCATCTCTTCTGTCATTCAGGGTCTTCTCTGAGCTGTCAGGTCGATCCTCGTGTCGCTTTTCTCTTCCGTCAATCTTCGCCTCTTTGTCGTCACCTTTCCCACTTTCCTTCCTGTCCTTTGCATCTCTGTGATCGTCGTTTTTCCGATCTTTCCCTTTGCTGGGATCTCGACCATCTCCATCGTCGTTATCATCTTTTCCATTCCTGGCTGATCTCCTGTCTTCCTTGCTTCTATTACTATGTCGATCCCCGACAGGGCTGTTGTATCTGCCGCTCTGCCTCCTGTCGTTCTTCAAATCTGCTTCATTGCCCTTGCGGCTTCTCCTGTCATCATCATACTCTTCCGACACCGACTCGATCTTGCGTCGGTCGTTTCTCTCGTCTCGACTGTTGTCTTTCCTGACAATCTCGCTCTTCCTTCGAGGTACCGCATCTTCGCTCTCGCTACTTTCGCTACTCTCGCTATTGTCTTCAGAACTATTGGAACTGTCAGTGGAACTGTCCTCGCTAGTGTGTCTTCTCTTCTCGTCGACATCATCATCACCATGGTCACTGCGTCTTTCCGGTCGGTCATCACTTCTCTCCTTCCTCGGTTCACCGTGCGATTTCCTGGCAACGTCTTTAACATCACTGACTTGTCGACTTCTGGTGTCGGCTTTATCATCATCGGTATCAACACTGTGTTTCCTCTTCCTCCTCTCGCTTGCCGCACCCTCCTCCTGCTTCCTACTCTCCTCAGAGTCTCTACCATTCTTGTTACTTCCTCTGCTCGTCTTTCCAGACGATTTCTGTTCTCTGCTATTAGAAATATCCTCATCATAATCTCGATCTCTCTTCTCCCTGTGTTCTCGATCTCTCTTCTCCCTCGATTCTCTGTCTTTTTTCTCCATCGGCTCCTCTTCTCTTTTATCCTTGTGTTCTCGATCCCTTCTCTCTCTGGATTCTTGATCTCTTCTCTCTCTGGATTCCCGATCACGTTTCTCCTTGGATTCCTGCTCCCTTTTGACTCTTCTTTCCGTCGATTCTCGCTCTCTGGATCCTCGCTTCTCCTCCCTTTCCAGGTCTTTCTCCTTTCTCTGCCTGGCCTTAGTTTCTCTCTCCTTCTCCTGCTCTCTCGACGGCCTTGACTTATCCTTCTTCTTCTTTTCTTCTTCCTCCCGTTGAGCTTCTTCTTCCCTTTCATATTCATCATCATTGGCGTCCTCAAGTTGTACCAGTTGTTCTCTGTAATAGACAATCAAATATACATGCCATTACCACAATGGGTCGTGGGTTTTATATTATTTATTTATGTTTAATTGTGATTTAGAGTCGCTTTCAACATTCTTTCACTTATATTACATCTTGTCAGTTTGGGGCAGGAAGAAACCCACAACATCTGTAGTACTGAATGTTGCAGTAAATCTGCAAGCACCGACTGGTACTGACAGACCACGGATGATAACTGCATTGCCACGGTACAGACAGGACAGCTAATAAAATTTGCGTCGGAAATGTAACTTTCATGAAACATTATGCTGGGATCCCAGGACCTAACAAAGGGTGTAATAGACTATAATGATACATGTAACATATCTAATAAGTAGAACATATCCAGAACAAAATAGTAATAAATTATTTACTAAATATTGGGACCAGATGGCGACATTTATTCTGCATGAACCAATCATGTTTTGTTTTGTAATGGGGTTTATAATCGCTTTCTAGAATCTTTCACTAACATCACAACTTGTCAGTTTAGGGCAGGAGGAAACCCGCAACATCTGTAGCACTGAATGTTGCAGTAAACCTGCGAGCACCGGCTGATACTGACAGACCAAGGATGATAACTGTAGTGCCACTCTACAAACGGTGCATCCTACCAATATCGCGTAAGAAATGTAACTTCTGCGAAATTGAAGCCAGGCATTTCCATCTACCATTCCATGTAATCATAACAACTTACAAATTAGTAAATAATCCAATCATCCATGGTTTTTTAAGGTATTTTGTGTTGTAATTAATACAGTAATGAATGTCCATTGCGACTTGTCAGCTAAAAACTGGGTGAAACAGTATCGCGACAACCTAAATCTTTCAAATTTGATTTGTTTTCCTTCTGGGTCAATTTTCTTAACTTACGATAACAAACTTTCACTACAACGGTACACGACAGTGCCAAAGTTCAAACATTTACTAGTTTCACATTTGGGTCATTCCATGCCAAATCACCTAGAGGTTTACACCAAAACCCCTCAGATTTTGTTGAAAAAATATATACAATACTGTAACTATAGGGTATTTAATCAAGAAATCCAAAATTTTAGGTCTTTGTGGTGAATGGTTTTTGAAACATAACGATTTTAAAATAGGGCCTATCATGCATTTTTGTGGTCCGTGACACTCTGTTATTATTCTGGAACGTTTTGTGGCACTCATAAAGTCTGTTGTCAGGCTATGCAGAGCTGGCTAATTTGCATCCACCCTAGTTACAATTTTTTTCCTGTTTTCTGGAAGAATGATCATGAAACTGAAAGTTTACAAATTACAATATACAGATAGCAGTGTTTGAAATAGATGGGGTCCTGGGGGTCATTTGAAAATCTGCACAGTAAATAATACATGAAAATCTGCGTGTCCCGGACAGGTGGACAATTCTTACATTGGTGCCCTGGGCAGCAGAGTTTATATGACCATTTCGTGGTGGCCTATGGAAAATGACCCCCGATTATTTTCTTAATTTCGATCACTGAGATAGATTTAACACTGTTTAATGTTGGTGGATATATGATTAGCACATGCTACTTACTAAAACGTCAACACCACGTGGTTGATTTACCCAAAAAGATTTATGAAACCTACTTTGGTGAATACATGTATTACTCTATTAGATCTAAAATAAATTGTTATATGTATCTTGAAGATAGGATTTTGGATCATTTATATTGGGCCACAAAATGTTATTATAATGATCGGAATGGAACAGAATATGTACCTGTGTACCAGTAGGTGAAACCTGGCTAGTGTTCACCATGTTCACTGTATCAGTTATTACAAATCAAATCAAATTTGTGTCTGTCTCTTGTAACACCTGGGTCAGCAGGGATCAAAATTAGCACTCACCTGAGTAATTTCTTCTAATGCTAAAGAATATCCTAAGGGCAAATAGAAATTCCTAACATGCAGACGAGTAAGTTTTAAGGTTAGTTTCTATCCCTGGTTAGATAAATGATTCAATATCAATGCATATTACCCAGTTGCAGCACAAAAATAATAAACAGTAGGCGTTAAAACAAAACAAAAATTTGGCGGTGGCAAAAACGATGTACAGTGGGGGCAAAATGGTCATAGGTTGGGGGTGGAATGACTGGGGTGGGTGGCATAATGTACATGGGGCATACATCCTTCTGATCAGCAGGTAATTTTTTTTAGATGCTAAGACAGTAAGTGAATTTAATAAATGCAGCCACATGTATAATGCCATGGGTAGTCATTTTCTGTAAAAACATGACCTTAGTTATTATTTATAAGTACTGTCAATACAAACTAATAGATTTTGAGAATATCTGTCATCTCTTATACCCCAAGTGCGGATTTAGTGGCTGCAAAGATGTCGTGATGAGTGTAGAGTCTGCAGACACTGAGACAGTAATTATAGATTAGAATAGCTTGAGGGGTGGGGTGTATGTGTGTGAATCCAAACCACTTGACTTATGAATTACTGGGCTGCAGTGTGCGAGTTAAAAATATAATTCTAAGATATACAACTGCACACACTGTGAACAGTTTGCATGGATGTACACGATCATCGTTTGAAAACAAGGACATTGAGAGTAGTCAGCTGGTGATCAAGTCTAGAAAATGAAAGAATACTCGGACTCTTACCTTCTGCTATCACTCTTTTAACTCGTAGTTTCTGGTCGCCTAACTCAACACTTTGACCCACAAAGTCACTATCTATGCGAGCAGGCCCTCCACTCAAATATCCAAACGCAGATTTAAAGAAATCCGCCATAATTATTGTTTACATTGAGAATAATTCACGGTAATATATTTGACAAATGTGGTACTTGCTGGCGGATCAGAGTGACGTCACATTTTGTAACGTAAAGCAGTATGTTTGATTTTACGGCATTGCTTTTCATTACAATAAATGTAAATATTAGTATATTATCGCAGAAATATTGACAACAAAGAGTCTAAACTTGAAAAAGTTATCAAAATTAACATTTGCTGTTATATATCAAATGGAAAATGGTGTCGCAATGTTAAATTATTTGTCAGTGAGTGAAACACGCATAAAATCTAACTTACCGTAAGAACTCAAAATAACTTCCTAATAAAATGAAATAATATTATGAATAAGTAACTTCTAAATAATTTTTGAATATCTATCATTCATATATCAAACAGTATTCTATTTTGCCATGCAATCGTTATACTTGTAAGGAAAGCGTAAACATATTTTATTCACGATTGGGGATACATGTTATGCAACTTATAAAAAGTCATCCTGCCACCCAAGGGCTACTTATATCAGTGCTGTAGCCAGGGGGGGTCAAAGGGGTCACAGTGACCCCCCTAAATTTTTTATATATTTTGTTTTATTGATAATTAATAATGGGTAAGGAGTTGTGAACAAAACACGTTTTTCATCATTCCATAACCTTTTATTGAACATGTGTATCTAGTTCATACCCACTATTTGTATTAGCACATATTCAGGTAATACACACACACACAGCATTGTGGGGATTGAATGAATACTTTGCGAGATATAGTATTGCAAAAATGGTAACATGTGTAATTTTTCATATTTTGAGGTCCATATGGGAAATTGAAAATTTAGAAAAAAGACATTAACCACATATAAATATAGACAAATGGAAGATAGCTGTTATACATGTACAATACAACAATACCATATGGTAAAATATGATTATTCAACATACGTGGTGGATTTCTACTGTGTAATAAGATAGGCGTACGAATGCTCATCTGCGGACTGTGGCCGTCTCTCTATATCAAGTACGTCGTTTTTCGGTAGTTTATCATGATTTATTCCAATATATTGACAGTACTACTTGTCTGTCCTTACGTGAACGTCATAGACCCACTCGCTTCATTTAAGGATTGACTGTCATTTTTGTTACGTTCATCGAGGTATGAGCGTAAAAACCGATGTGCAAACTGTATGAAGCCGCGAAGCGGTTCATACACCAAGTTTGCACATCGGTTTTACGTTCATACATCGATGAATGTAAAAAAAAATACAGTCAATTCTTAAATAAATGAATCTATGATCAATCCGACAATCTGACTGGTCCACGTCAACCCAAATCATTGCGTTCATCGATGAACTAAATTTTATTAGGTGGCATTGTCACGTCACGTATTCATGATGTCATCTTTACTTGACGTCAGCAAAGGATTGTTGAAAACATGCATGCGCTGCTCCTAAAGTATTGACTAAATACATTGCTGCATCATGGTAAGACTTTTAAATCATAGGATTCCCCATCCCTTTGTTGAGTAATTAATGTATTTATAAGAATTGACGAATTTTTATTACGTTCATCGAGTTACGAATGTAAAAACGTGGACCAATCAGATTGACGTCATATTGACGATAGATTTATTTATTTCCCGATGAAGACACGTCAGTCCTGACGTCATTCTTTGTTCTAGCCTAATTCCGACGTCACAGAGACTGTTATGCTAAAGCTCGGGAACCCCTTGCACGACGCTCTTGTAGCGCTACAATAGTTGTAACTGGGCTCCCGCCACAATAGAAAGTGTTGACGTTACAATAG
>JAULBP010094452.1:0-11696 GCA_032355345.1 Lepetodrilus pustulosus | reverse complement strand
TATATATACATACATATTGGTACGGTGGAGAATGTGTGTTAGAACTGAATTGTCGTGGTTGTGTACTGCCAGTCATATAGCTAGGTCTTTATACCTATAATAGTTTATATGCCTATACAAGTTGAGTACTGTTAAATATCATTAGCTCTATGCACGTGCGTGTACATGTCGTTAGGTCCGTGGGTGTTGTGGATTGTCGTTGTGGGTGTTGTGGAATGTCGTTGAGACTCTATACCTATGGCCGAGTATTGCGGGATAAGGTTAGAACGGTATCCCAATATACACTACCATTATATAAATCAAACTGCTAGTAATCTATCTTAGCATTGATCCTTCTAATGCTACACAGATACGTAATTCAACAAGACAGCTATATTCACTCAAACAACGGTGTGAACCTACTACCGACTCTTCCGTTTGTACCAAGGGGTGTGTGTTCCATACATTCAGACTGCACAGTGTCTGATCAATCACACGGCATATGGAACGATTCGTCCATAATAACGGCATATTTGTATACTATGCTGGAGTACATGGATAACTACACGCTATCTATGGTTCCTGAAAGTCGAAGGACAACACTGGAGGAGTCCATCTCCTTACACGAGCTGTAAGCATTTATACAAGCATCCTTCTGGGACTGAGGATAGCGATGTATCTAGCAACCATTTGGACATCTATACATGGAAATACACAGCACATATTATCTCCTTCTCCCCCATGAATATCTCTGGCAATGTAGCAGTACTGCATGTAGACTATGGTGTCGAGCGGTGTTTTCTTATGCTGAAGCCATTAACATGTGAATAAAACCACACACTGGGAAACAATGACGTCAATGAAAGCTTCTTGTAAAACATTAATTTCACATAACAATGATGTTACTGTGAAATCAGTGAGCGTGGATTCCCTGGTTGGTGCAGTTATTGAATTCTGGTAATTCTGATAGAAACCACATTGCTATGTGACACAGACTGTGACACCGCCTACTGAGACACTCCAAGACACAATGCAACACGTTATTCTGAGGTCTGCACACTGTCACCCTGGTGCAGACTCGCCATGACTAGATTAGACGCTGGTATCTATAGATATACCTCATGGACTCACCATGACTAGATTAGAGACTGGCATCTATAGATGTACCTCATAGGATCACCATGACTAAATTAGACACTGGCATCTATAGATGTATCATATACTCACAATCCACTAGAAGTGTGTAGGTACCTCGAGTACTTACAAACCCAATGGGTTTCTCGAGATACTTCATCCACTGATAGCGTGTAGGTACCTCATATACCTCACAAACCACTGATGGTATGTAGATTCTCGTTCTCCTTACAACCCACCGCGTACCAAACTAAATGTACGGCCTGAATAATCCAGTCGTTTTCAGTGATGAATCAAGAGTAATGTCATCCACCTATACAGTATAGGTGTAACGGCGACGACAGTGTAAGAGGTGGACAACTGATGTACGGAGCAAGTATAAGGTGTGGGCGTCAGTCTCCTACAGATGGGACTGGCCTGATCTATGACCAAGAAGATCCGACAGTCATTAATGCCACACATCGTCTGATTCGTCACCTACAACAACCATCGTTCATCGAGTTTCACACACAACTAATGCTGAATGCGTTATAAACTCGCAATGTTGATTTGAGAAACTATGGACAATAGCCTACAAGTACTTGTTTGATTGTACAGTGTCCGGTGTGGATTAAATATGAATATCTTAGTCTGGGATGTGTGGGTGGGTGTAATTTACCCCACTATAATGATCGCGATGGACATTACATTCCTTTAAATACCCTTGTTATGTTTGTGCATTAGAGAGAAGCACTAATTTGGCTGATGGCTAGCTATGCGGTTACTTCACTCAATAGGAGACGTGGCAGCATGCCTTGCAGGGGATGGTCCAACTAGCTATCAATACCAGTTTTATCTCAACGTAGGCCAACATAATACGTGTGGAGATTGGAGAGATTATCAGGATAATGTAAATGTTTAGATTATATTTTTATTATGTGCATCTATAGATATACCTCATAGACTCACCATGACTAGCACAGACACTGCCATCTATAGATTCGTTAATATTACAATCAGGTCTTTGTAAATCAGACTGTTCAGATATCTAAATCTACACGACGGTCTTTTCAATTGTATTTTAATCTTATGAGAAGCTCTCAACTGTAGCAATGTTTATAGGGATCATGCCTTGTCTAAGCACGAATGTCCAATTTCTGCAGTTGCTTGTAATTTGTATTTTCATTTGCGTGCAATTTCGGAATCTGTGCATGTATGCAATTATTTATGCTTTGTTATAGTGCGAGCAATAGCATTACTCATATACGGTACTTGGCATTGATAGCAGCAGTTGGCATTGATGTTGTAATAGGAATTTATCAAGATATATACACCGGATCTCTGCTAGCACATCTGCTCATGGATACCAGAAATCCATGGAATCGTTATTCTTAGATAGCACGTGATGAAATCTGGTGAAGATTCTGGTTTATTTACTCTCCCTAAGCAAGATGTGAGAACTCTCCCTATGTTAAATATGGTGTTGCTTCCGAAAAACAGATTATAGGAGAGTTGGCAGGTCTGTGTAAGTGCTGATGCTGGACTGTAATAGAATTACTCAGCCCTGTAGTATGTCTAACGTGTGATGGCACCGAGCTGAGAGTCCTATAGGAGAGGGGAGGGAGACATAACTAGAGGACTAGAGGAGTGTGGCCACATCCAACAACACCCTGATAACAAATAGCCAGCGTTCATTTTCAAACAAGCTTCGGGGTGTATACCTTGAAAAGAAAAATATTCCAGTGAGTGAAAGTGATTTGGAAAATAATGTCTCTCCGACAATATTTTAGCCACTGGCGACAATGACATGATTAGATGTAAGAAAGCTAGGACACAGAACACTGAGCTGCTCAGTTCTATATAGCTTTACATCGTCACACACTGAATACAGCAATGGCCATGCTGAAAATGGCTACGCAATGCAATAACTATTATTTAATCATTTACTAAGTTACTTCTATTGAAGATAAAAAGGTTTAACTTGTTAACATATTTGGGTTATATATATATATATATATATTCAAAATGATTTAGTTATCGGATATATAGAGAGACTCTCTGCCGAGTGTCTTTTAATATCAATGTTATCAATAATCCTAGGCTTTCCCTGTTATGACCTATTGCCGTCTATTTATTTTTTAAACATAGTACTATATAGCACATTGTAGGTACACGTACAGATGTATATGTTTGGTATGTCGGTAGTAAAACAACGAATACAGCATGGCAAGGTACGCAGACAGGTAGTAAGGATCAATACAATCCCACATTCCATATGCAATCGAAAGCCTAGATTTCCCCCGTCATGATCCCGAGACACGTGATTGTGCATATCACTCGAACGTCACGCGTCGCTGAACCGTCTATACCGATATAATTACATGCATAATTAATTGTATTCCCCGGAAATAGGCTGAGAAACTGTGTCATTAGTATCTTTCTCCCGGTGAGTCGTGTCCAGTGGAAAGTGTGTGGTCATCCCGCCAGCCATCAATATCACATGATGCCAGTAACCATTGTTCGTGTGGTCAGGACATGAACTCGGCCTAGATTATGAAGCCACGTACAGCAGCATTCTAATCATACTCCGTGTGGAATTGTCCGCAACTGGCACTAAATGAAGCCACTCATCCGTGTACACCTGTACCTATTAGCACTACACGATATGCTTGGTTGACCTCAGTAACTTCTAGATGGAAGTGCCATAAGCTTCGTTTTGGACGATTGAACTCCCTTACTAATTCATACATTTGAGCATGTTAGATCCATTGATAAATTGATTATAGTTAAAATGGACATCTTGAAAAGCGTGTAATGGCGCCATAGGTCGCTGGGGGTCAAAAGTCGTGTCCTAAGGCTAAACTAGAATCAAGGCAGTGTTGGCACGTACTGTCAAGTCTATTATCGAAGCATTGGCTGAAAGGTATACAATCAGGTTCATACACATCCGAGCAATCGAATCACGAGCAAGCCATTTACCAAACAACATTAGAGAATGGTATGCGTGGTGGAGCCTCGGCCTTCTGATATTCCCTTGAGCATGATGGAATGATGTTGTGGCGAGCCTTGATCTCATAAACCCGAGATACCATTAAAACACTACATTGCCCTTTAACAGTACATATTCACATGGGAAAGCAGGATGGTCAGCATGCTGGCCCATATCTAGGATAAAAAAAAATGAACATAACATAGGCATCGTCAATGCATTCCTTGCACAGCGACAAGCCAAAACACGGATCGTACAAAGCAAAATCAATTCTCTCTTCACATCTCGTCAATATCTTGGCACTAATCATGGTATGAAGATATGACTTACAGGCGGGCAAAGTCGTTAAGCAGGATTCACCTGAGAATAAGCGCCTAATTATCCCACAATTAGACCTTCACCAATCCAAATATAATTGTCGTGGCCAAGACTCTTCAATTAATAAACCTAAAATATCACCAGTGTAAAGTGAAACTGTCTTCCTAAGCAACCTGACTCCTGCATGTATGTATTTCTATCCAATGAGACTTTTTTACAATGACAATGTTGATTAATAGATTAGATTATGGTCAAGTGGGTGTGCATAATGAACGAATGGTCAATCGAGTCCTACCTGAGGTGACTGTGGTCACTAGTATGTAAAGCACTCTGTAATCAGTCATCAAACCCATTGTTATTTGGTTGCATGATCCGCTTCTAGAAATCCGTGCTCACGTCTTTGCACAACTGCATTCTTCACTCCCGAACTCCAGTTACGATATACCATGAACGTTGTACAGGAAGCATCACCACAGTGTTTATGTTAGCGCTCATCTGGTATCAGGATCCCGTTAGCCATGCCTCCACCGAGACCGCTTCGTGAGTAGTTCGAGACCGTTGGAAGCGATGTCGCTACGCAGCCTCGCTTTCGCCTCGATCAATTCTCGTCTGCCCCGAGTCTCGTGCTCGGCAGACGACACATTCACCACGCGATGAGCTTCTTCAATATCCAGAATATTGTCTCTGACCTAGTTATTTGATAACACAGATTTTATATGTTTTCCCCCTGTACGATATTAATTATGTAATCAAGTACTTGTCCACGATATTAATTAGTCGATGTCGTATCAATCGCATCACTTTTATGACATCTTGATTATCTGGATGAGACAGAGCAGCGGGAAGCATAGGCCATCAAAGTGGTGACTGGAAACACAGCTCATCTAGTCTCTGTGAGCAGGTGATCCTAAGCCGGAATCACGGGGTACCTGAAGCAGTCAGACTACAGCAGTAAACATTGTACTGCACGTAAACCACGTCCTGGGATGAACGGCTACATCGTAGTAATAAGCCTTTGCGCTAATTACACATCATTGGAAGCAGACTGCTCTTACCTGGGCAATGATATAAGACAAATCAATTCGTTTTGATGGTGGTATGTGTAAGAACATCAGTAGGTCTACTAACGAGTCTTTGAAAACGGAATCACCGCATTTAATGTAACGTATAAATACTCGCTTGCATTAGTGCCTGCCCATCATATGTGGTGTCGTGCGTTTATATGAGATTGTATTGTTGTACACACAGGTGTGACGCAAATAAAATGTCTGTCGGTCTGTGTTTCTAGTCTTTAGTGTTACTGAACCTACTTTTGGAAGAACATTCCTTAACTCCATAATAATAACTTTCGTTAAACCAGTCAACCATTACACATAAAGTAGTACTCTGTGTGTATGTGTGTGCGTGCGTGTGCATGTGTAGAATAATGACGTCCTTACTCTAAAGGATATTAATTATTTATATTTAACTTCCAGTTTCACGAAGGTTGATCAACGTTGACCGCACCTGTTCACATTACGTACATTGCAATGGATTCCATTATGCATACCGCTGACATTCAATGCAAAGGCCACATGACACAAACTATGCATTATGCAACTATGTATCTAAATAAGGTTTCCTAGTGGAATACCTATATTCCTAATTACAGTTAAATTAATTTTCCTAAGGTCGGGTATAGTACATCTTCTTTAGTAAAATACATGTTCCTAAACACAGTACATATTCTTTAGTAGAAACACATGTTCCAAACTATAACATTACAAGTTCCTAATTAGACACATTGCTCCTAATTAGACACATTGCTCCTAATTAGAGCACGTGTTCGTCAATAGATTACTTCTAGAGACATGCTTCTGCGGAGTAACTGATTACGATAATAATGACAATCCTTCAGCCATCCATTGGGACGGAACATATTGGCACTAATAAACGCGGGGTACGTTTGGAGCGTGCGGCATCGTAAAATTCACATTATTATGTATCAATAACAATTAGGTGTTTGTTGAAGAATACATGGAATACAATTTGAGCTGATATCAGTTTCTGAAATAAGGATGTGATCACGTTTGCCGGCTACCAGGCACGCTACTAAGCAGAGGAACTACCCGTACCGTGTGTGTTACCGTGTGTATAATGTATGGAACCTGTTCATATTTGTCGATTTTCTGTGAAACGTGACGAGTACAAAGTCCAGGTTTATGTCCACATGGTATCAGCCATGCCTACCCTGGTCTAAATATTGATTACTTTTCAAATTGGTGCCGAGATTGTTTAACAAATGTCCATGATGGAAAAGGCAAAGCTGTGGGGTGTTGCACATTCCAACTTTGCTCATTTAATCGTGTGAGTCGTAATTGGAAAGGTTATAGACATACATACATAAATTATAAAAATAATGATAATACTGTAGTGCATTCGAATAAAAGATAATGTTTACATTAATTCATAGTAGGAAGACATCGATTTGATTCAAACAGTTTCAACTGAAACGGTAATTGATGTTTCGTGGAAATTATCAATAGTATATGAATGGCATGATCGTGTTATTTCACTTTCAAGACGGTTTCTCATAATTATGTCCATCCTATATAATCCTAACTCCAGGAGCGTTGTGATTCCTCACGCGCCTTCGTCTATATTAAAGTCATAACAGTGCATCACGCTGCTCACTACATCAATATTTAATGTGAGACAAATGTTCGCCTTTTGTCTCCCACTACTTCCAACCCGGTAACAGTGATCGAACCACAGTTGGAAGTGTTTCAAGATGCCGACCTAAATATGAATTCTCAAGGGGAACTACCCGCCAGGAAAACAATGTAATTATGGATCATCGTTCATTATTCACGGCAAGGTGATGCTCCCTAGCCATTGTAATTCGCATTATTCTTCGGATGGCGTATTAAATAGCAGCGAGGTTAGTGAGCTGAAAAGGGTTATTATTCACATGTGGATATGTTGGCGAGGACCACGCGTACGTTGAGGTCCACGTATATGTTCATGTTCTATTATGAAGAGTGTCTAATTTCTTCTGACAATCGTGTTATGTTTTTTACGAATCCTGTGTTAGAACGAAATGCATATCTATCCGTTCTTGTAACGACTTCCCTGTGAGAGTGTACCGGTAGAATGTTCCAAGCTTTATTATAGTGTTGTCTTCGTGTATAGACCACGGGCTAGTTACAGACGACGTGAAATGTTATTTGTGGAGAAAATATTGGCAAATCCACACCTGCGCACGCAAACTTATACATACACACACGCGCGCGCACACACACATGCACATGTACGCTGTCGTCCAACCCAAACGAATAGCGGAAAGCTTCACAAGACAAGTTCATTGTTCAGTTTGACCAACGTTTATTAAGCGATGCTCGTCGATTCTAAGTTATTTGCTTAAAGGCATACCATCACATATATTTGTTGCCGTTCTAGACTAGTTCTTCGCTACAACTGCAAAGTACATTTATTTGTCATACATACAAGCATGTTAGTATTTCCAAAAACCTGTATTGTAGAAAAAATTTCATTGTAACCCCACGATAGATTGAAGCGAGTGCACACTAACAACCTGAATGTGGTCGTATTTTGTTTTGCTTCAATATATTAATGCAAGGGGACATACACTCAAAGTGGTACGATTAAATAATAATACGTTTCCTTCATAGATCAGTTGATCCATCAAGGACAATATAATTAGTGTAATGTAAAATATGAAAATATGAAATTTGTGTTAACTAGCGAGTGTTGGGGAATAAACGCATTAGTAAATAGTGATTGTACCATTAAAGGCATAATATCACAGATATGTATGCTTGTTTTAGACTAGTTCTTAGCTATAACTGCAAAGTACATTCACTTGACATGCATACAATCATGTTTGTAAATCCAAAAAGCTTTCCACCGCTGTGTGGTTCACAAATCTCCACTCCAACCCTCCGATAGACAACTCGCTTCTTTATACATCAGTAAATGGGCAGATAAATCTCATTTCTTCTTAGAATAGTAGTACATCACGGACAAGATAAATAGCGGAACGTTCCCTTATTATTTGTTTTAATACTATCGAGTGCTGGGGGATAAATACATGAGTAAATAACAACTTTTAGGTTGATAAATCAAGCGTTATTAATCTCAGATCGAAATTCGTTTGTCCATTATGCAGGTCAATCAACGGTGCTATTATGCCTTTAAGTACAATATAGATGGTTAGAGAAACAAACATATAGGTTTACTGTTGTTTGAAAAATAATGTAGAGTAGGACGCAATTCGATTTTGAGTAGGTGAAGTTATAGGTGAAGTTATAGGCGAGCTGCAAATTATCTTTTTCCAAACTTCCTGTTGGTATATATTGCATGGAGATGAGAATGGTGATACACGTGTGTGTGATTGTGGGGTGGAGTTGGGGGCGTGGAAGTATCCGTGCGAATGTGTGTTTTCGTCTCGCGAGGCCGTCGCGGGGTATGTCACTGTTGATTACAGAATAGTTTGTCTGTCTGACGGGAATTTCCTTGGTGTATTAGCCATTATAGAATACCGTGTTATCACCATTTTTATACGATATATAGTTTAGTAGTTTGACTCTACAAGTGACAAAGAAACACTTCCTGATTTTAATCACTTTTATTGTTATTCTTCCCTAAAGTCAAACATCTAAAACAGTAGTTGATTCCTTGTGCAACAACCCGAGAAGCATTTTTCACTCCTCGTGTCGGCCTGGCGGGCATACATACCAAAGGTTGGTGTTTAAGGGTGTTGGACGGAGTTGTTGGATGATTCAGAGGTAGTCTGGCGGTCACGATATTTTAAACATGATACTTAAATTAGACACTATACAATTTGATTAAGCATGCTATGAGATTAATACACCATATGCAACAGTTATTTCTTCAGAGTGTATCGCTACAGACATATTAATAGGGCAGTCGTGTAACATAGGAAGTTTGGCTTGTCCATCTGATACTTTGTGTATAAATGCTCAATCGATAGGGGAGCGTTAAAGATGTCTCGTTGTATTAACTAGAGTACTTTACGCTGGTATTAGGGTAATCTGTCAGGACAGTTGCCATACATTGCCAGTTAAACGACTACATGGCGTGTCTCGAGATACCCTTTTCTTTCTAGCTTTCAGTTGAAGTGGGCCAGAACTATATAACGTAACGGGATAATTACTAGTAAATTTGCATTGAACAGCTCAAGGAGAGCGGTGTAGCTTGTGATAGCTGTAGGCAGACATAGTTTCTTAACTACGACGAATAATATAAATAATTGCAACTATGCCACACATGTTGCTCGTGTGGTCAACAAATAATGCAGTCATATATACTGTGTAATATAATTTTGAACTCTAATATGGAGCATGCGAATAAGCGTCAAAGGAAGAGTTATGGGGATAATCTCATAAGAAATTGTGAATGGAAGCTACACAAATGGTTAGGATCAAAGTAGTTTGTGAAGCTATTTTGTGAAGCTGATATGTTTTGTGGTTTAAAAACAAACACTTTTACCTACATGTTCACAGCAAATACAAAAGTTAGGTGTACTGTTCCAGAACAAAATCATATTAGGATCCTGTAGTGTCATGATAGAATTTAGTTAGGATCCTGGAACTGGACACGAAATTATTGTTTTTGGTTGTGGTTCATATTAATGCTAAAATGTACTTCCAATTAAATTTGTGTAGAGTGTCATGGAAATATATACATGTATGTCTCAGTGCGTCTCTTTTTTGGATAAAATACCGTAGACTATTGATTGGTTTGATGTGTATATAATTGAACATTACAAGTAACCTATACGTCAATTTATATCTTTGAAAGCGAAAGTTAGTTACTATGTATGACTCCTCTTTACAAATGTTACTTTCCCAGCTGAAGGTGTTACTTTCGCAGCCGAAGGTAAGCATATTAAAGTACATAGAACTAACTCTCTTGCATACTCCACTGAAATACGCGGGATATGTAGTCTGCATATAACTTAAAGAACCCACTACACACACACACACACACACACACACACACACACACACACACACACACACACACACACACACACACACACACACACACTAACAACTGATAACTGTGCATTTCTAGTAATTGTTTGCCATTCTATTATCATCAGTTACCACACCAACATTTCAAATACCGTACTTCATTTCAAGGACTACAATTGAAGCAATCGCTTAAATCTAGTCATCCTAGAAACACCCACCATTCTTCCGTCAAATATTTGACGGGTGTTAAGTAGTCATAGCTGCCTGTGTTTCGAGGATGGAATCTAGTGAACTACTGACAAAAGGAACAAAGTTTAAATGGTATATTCCGGTAAGGATTCGAGTACAACTGCACGAGAACTAGCAATCATGAACCCAGACACTCACAGGATATGCAATGGTCTCGGGGGTCTACACGCCATGTCTTCTTGGTCATTATAGGTGTTAACTTGACTGAATTGAACTCCTTTCCTAGCGATACGAGACCTACACTTACATGCAACTCAAATACAGCCCCCGAATAGATTATGTTTCCAATGAAACACATGTATGGCCTGCTAGAATCGCCAGTGTACAATGATTTTTTTATATGATCTATTCACCCAATGTACATATAAATATATGGGAAGATTTTCCTCTTTTAAATGCGTAAAATAAGCTATGACAATGCTACAATATTTTAACGAGTAGAAAATGCATTTTATTTGTATATTATTTATCTATTTTGTGTCTATCCACGTCTAGGCAGGTACTGTATTTATAGTGTTATTACAGTCTCTCGACATATTATTACGAGTGGCCGTACATAACCTTGTATATGTGTCTTCTATATTTTATATACATGCGATTTTATTGTTGTACAGACGTGAGACGTAAACGAAATGACCGTCTGTATGTCACCACAACTGTTGGAAACGGTTCACCTCAAACTGATAGTGGAGTTGCGGCGTACCTACGTCGTCTGTTGAGGTATACCGGAAGTTGCCGGGTGAAATGTTATATGCCTACTGCGCATGATTGAGATGTGTGTCCGTTGACTGCGGTGACCTACACACACGGTTTTCAACACTCCTCGGTTTTACAACATGTCACAGGAGACTGACAGTGGGAAGAGGTGTCTGTAATTCGGAAGACCGGAAGTCGGCGTAGTGGACAATTGGAATCTCGCGAGACATGACATATACAAGTGCAATCGGCCTGCCTCGGACTACTTCCACTTGCCTCCAGTCTGCTATATCCAGTGAGCCAGGCGATCCTTTCACGAAGCGCTCTTATCCACTAAGAGACCATAGCGCTCT
>JAULBP010094442.1:0-11700 GCA_032355345.1 Lepetodrilus pustulosus | reverse complement strand
GATAGCACTATTTTCTTTGTTTCATCAGAACCAGCCAGTGCTCGCTGGTTTACTGGGCGGGATGTAGTGCAGTGTTAGAACGTTGGACTTTGGAGCCAAAGATCCTGAGTTCAAATCTTCTACTGGTCTTGGCCAGTGGGGTTACCCCTTTTTGCTGAGTTGGTGGAGCGTTGGACTTGCAATCGAGCAACTTGTGTTAGAATCCAAAGATCGGCATGGTCCTATGTTACATAAAGACACAAATTATTGTTGTGGTGGATGATGATGATAAAGATGATGATGATGGTGGTGATTTTGATAATGATGATGGTGATGGTGGTGATGATGATATTGATGATGGTGATGATGATGATGGTGGTGATGATGATGATGTGATGATGGTGATGATGGTCGTGATGATGATAATGATGGTGATGGTGATGGCGAGGAGATAAAATAATTAAAATGTATTGTTTTTGGTCATAGTGAATGGAGCAAGAGGACGCTGGACATTGCAGTCCGCTGGCTGACCAGACAGTGTGGACGTCCACAGACGGACTGCAGACACTCATGCATGACACTCGTCTCCAATCTGGCACCACTCATACAAAGTAAGATGGCGGTCTAGGGCCTGTTGCAAGACGCTCTTGTAGCACTACAATAGTTGCAACTGGGCTCCCGTCACAATAGAAAGTGTTGACCTTACAATAGTTGTAGCCTACAAGAGTGCCGTGCAACAGGCCCCTGGTCTGTCCAACCTGGGTATCCTTTCATGAAGCTCTCGTATACACTAAGAGACCATAGCGCTATCTTTGCCAATATCTAATGCACTGCAAAGAGAACGTTGTGGTCTCTTAGTGAATGAGAGAGCTTTGTGAAAGGATACCCAGATGCCTTTCCTTCATGTTAGTCTGTCCCATCTGACTGTCAGTGATGTCTAATCTGGCCCCACTTGTACATGGGAAGATGGCGGTCTGTCTAGCCAGATGCCTTTCCTTCATATTAGTCCTTCCTGGCTCGTCACCAATCTGACTCCACATACAAAGTAACATGGAGACCTATCAAACCTCTATCAAAACGCCTACGTGTGAAGTATTCCTGCTGCGACAAAAAGCAATCATTCAAATCTATTAAATCTCTTTGTGGTATGATTTGATGATCAACATTTGCTTTGGAAATTGAGTGCAAATTATGAATTCAGCATTAAGTAATAGTCAAATCAAAAAAGACTACTTCCTTATGAATTCTATTTATGGTTTATCCCACTCGCCATGATACCACTACAGATGTGATATTGGTTTATTGTTGCTCCAGGTATCAAGACAACCAAAGACTACTTCAAAGCTTTCCTCGCATCAAAGGAAGGACCAGTCTACTTCTTAGCCAGGTACGATAATGTCTCGTGTGATACAAGATGCTAAAACAGTGGATCCCCGTTTACCCGGACGTCGGATATTCGGTTCCCATGTTATCCGCACGGTTTTTACTAGGAACCATATATCAGTTTTCCTTTGTAAAATGACTCAGATATCCAGAAATTCAGTTATTCACACGATTTTACCAGGAACTGTAGTCCGTGCTTGACCAATGTTGTTTATGGTAAATTTCAACAAAGGATCACATTATACATTAAATTCCAGTGGTGATAATTAACATTGAGAAATATTTTTAAAAAACAATGTATCTGTTATCCATAAGTACAATGTGGGATAAGTTTACATTTCAAAGCAAAACCAATCTTTACATGTCATTGAAACATGCAATAATGCTTTTCAGACTTGTGTGTGCTGTCAGCTACACCCCTCAGTCTGGAGAAAAGTTGCAGTTTAGGAAGTTCTTCAAATTCCAGGTACCATAATATAAGGACAATCGATAGCATTGAGCAGTTAATATCATCTAGATGTGCAGTGCTCGACATTAACTATTTGAGGCACCTGTCCCTGTGCCCTATCGGACAGGTAACTGTAGATAAAAGCCTTGTTAATCTGGAATCATTCACCTGTCCTCCTGTGAATTGTACCTGTCCCGGACAGGCGGACAATCCTTACTGTCGAGCCCTAATGTGGCACATGAGCAGACCAGTCTTTCAATTCTGCAGTCTCAAGTTTTATCCTGCTCACAATGATATCAACATTAAAGGCATACAATCACAGATATTTATGGCTGTTTTGACTAGTTCTTAGCTACAACTACAAAGTACACATGTAATCATGTTTGTACTTCCAAAAACCTTTCTACCGCTGTACGGTAGGCAAAATTCAATTTCAACAAACTGAACAATCTTAGTTCTTCATCCTTCTTTGTATTAATGCAAGGGGACATAACTCTCATATGTCATGAATACATCAGAGACAATATAATTATTAGTCAGGACAAATAATTACTATAAAATATGAAATTTATAATACATATCAAGTGTTGGGGACTTAGTATACCAGTAAATAACAACTTTTGGGGTGTACAAATCAAACGTACTTAGTCTCAGACTGAAATTCGTTTGGTCATTATCTAGGTCCATCAACCGTGATTGTATGCCTTTAAAGTCAACCTAAAACCTTACCTACCATAGTAATAATTGTCTTACACGATGCCAACTATTGTAGATACTAACGTTACCCTAGAGTTACGCTGTTTCGTACCGTAAGGCCTAGCCTAGGACATTTATGATGTTAATTCCCTTTCATCCCAAGCATAATTCTCACATGGTTTGCCATTGCCATCATCTAATGGTATTTACTCACGGTGATAACGAAATATAGCCTCAAACCTGACTCGATCGCAAACAAATTAGCACCACAATTAAATAATATAAATAGGAGAAAGTAGGGACTGCTTATTTTATAAATGTTATTATATTGTATATATGTAGCTCTACGGGTTTAGTTGAATGCAAACGGAACAAGTCACCACTGACAGAAGGAACTGTTTGTTGACAAGAGCCAATTTCTGGTCTGGGCCAAAGCCCGACGATAGTGGAGATGTAGTATTATTTGTTTCAGATTAAAATGTTTAGAATATATAGTTACGCAGACTAGCCTTACCACTTGTGGCTCAAGCAATGCACGATGCCGCTTGACCGTCCAGTCCAGTTGGGTCGCGTCGTGTAGTGTGATCTAGCCTTTAGATATAAATGGAAATTCAGAGGCTCCTTCCATGTACAAATATTATACCCATCAGTAGAACTTATTAAAAATGAGTTACTTTCATCCTCTGTGACTATTGTTAGTCTAGGGGGACCTGTTTACGTCGAAAACAGTATTCTATTGAAAACCAGACAGAAATGTGTGCAGTATTATATCACTGTGCTATCAATTGCCAACCATTATCAACGTTGTGCTGGAGGAACATCGCCAGTTAGGTTGTAATTAATATGGATCCGATTATTGTTACCGTAATCAGAAATCAGTGCTATTGTCATTGTCATCATGCTAATGCTTAGGGAGATAATTAGCAACCCTGCCTGCACCATTGTATCGTCTAATCTACAACGCATAATATCCAGAACAGAACAAGAACATAATTTATTCTCATAAATTACGTAATATGATACAAAGAAATAGTAATAATATATGTACAAGATAGATAGAGAACACACAGTATACATAAATACATATGGTTGTACAATTAACATGTTAAAGAAGTGATATGCCTGCTTTAATATATTTACATACTAGTAATTTAAATAGTAATGGGGAATAGTTAAAGTTTAGGAGATATATCAGTTTTTCAATAGTATGGCTATTACAGAAGTAGTTTGGGAATATTTGGTGACGTAAATCTGATACCGATTGACATTTTAGTAAGAAATGATATTCATCGCCAATTTCTACGTGGCATAGAGTACATAATCTATCTACTTTGGGAATGTTTAACCACCTGCCTGTTTCTATTAGTAATCTATTATTAATAGTTCTAAATTTAGTAATCCATATGCGTTGTTTGTAAGGTAAATGTAATAAGTAAGGTTCTAATGATAAATCAGTTTTAAATTTAGCGTAAGTTTCATACTTTGATAGCCTATTTATATCAGTTTGTCATGTTTGCTTGAATTGATAAATAAGTACTAGCTTACTGTTTAGCCATTCTACGCTTGGAACAAATTGAGATAGCCATATATAATTATGTCCTGTATCTTGTAAAACAGATTTTACACCATCTATTAGCTTAACATTGCAATAATTTATTTACATCATTGATAGACATAGTAAGAATGGTATTATACAAAAGCTTAGACAATTTATTATGTGACTTAATTGTTTTAACCCAGAATGACACTATTCTAGATTTAATTATAATTTGAAGATGATACCTGCCTAATTCACCATAGACAATGCAGTCGGGTTTGCTTTGTTTTACGTTTAAAATATATTTACAGAATTTTCAGTGACATTTTTCTAACTTTGTTACTGCCACAGTTCCATGGCCCCATATTTCAGCGCCGTACATCAATATTGGTCTGCATTTACATCGTTGTTGTCATTGTTAGATTTTTTATAGTATCTACACATTGCGATGATATATCTATCAAAGTTTATTTCCAATAGACGATAGTGCAATTTGAACATTTATGAATTTATTTTAAAAAAATAATTAAAATATTAAAGAGATACATTGACAGGAAAATAACAGTTTACATTCCAAGAGTGGAAATTGAGCATGGAAATCAATCATACTTTCTTTCTGTTAATAACGTATTGCTGTTCATTATGAATAACTATAGTCTATAAGTAGAAATAAATAAGCATGCATGATAAATGCATTTTTTGATGTCATATTATACATGAAGAAAACCGATTGATTTCAGCAGAAAACAAATGTGTTATGAAATACAATTCAGTAATACACATACGGGTTACTTTATAACACTTTCGCTTGATTCGATTCGAATTGCATATTTAATAATTGTTTCTTCTTTTTTTCCCCGCTGCAGACCTGGCTGAAATCTTCAAACTGCTGACGGATCAATTAAACTTCACAGGTTTCATCACCACGAGACAAAATATAAATTCGTGACACGGCACTATAACATATTAACGCGACGTCTTCCCAGTGACAATGTCACCAGAAAAGTGGTGCTGAATATAGTGCAGCCCGTGGGTTGTACCGGTATGCTGTGATAGCCAGAGAGATCAATACTTGTAGTGATGGGCTGTTTTCAGTCACGAGACCGCTCTTACATCCAGAAAGAGGTTGAGTTGGCTTCAGTCATGGCGGACAGCTTTACTGATCCCGCGCCGCCGCCCCCTCCCGATCCCCGTCTCCCTCTGACGGCTCTGCAGGTGTTCAAGATCAAGAAATCATGGAAAGGCATCAAGAGGAATATAGAGGCAACCGGGGTAGACATGTTTATAAGGTAGGTGTCGAGAGTTTGAAGAGTCTGTTAGCTGTCAGAAACATCCTCCTCCTGCATATAGCATAGGCCGTATGGTATACCCCATAGTAGAGAACGAACAGAACGGTCGCTCGCTCTTAATTCATACAGGTTTCGGCTGCGGCGTTGTTGTTGTTGTCTGTGGCTATTCTATACACCGTGGAACCTAGTTCCTGGTTCCTAGCAGACAGTCTGAGCAACTGTGTGTGCTGTGCATCTTGACAGGGCTCTTGGCTTGCTAAATTCACTAGGTTCGTAATTTGTTTACACCGTCGATATGGATAATTACCAGTCACAGCTAATGTGTGGATCCAATGGACTCATCGCGTGATGGAAAAGCTACGTGGGAATTCTTCCTCATTAACGATTATTGATATTTAAACTCTTTGTGATTCATTACCAGAGACATTTTCTTAATTATGAGAATATTATATCTTCGAGCTTGTACTTTTTATGTTCATTGATTTATATGCAAGCTGACAACATTCTCAGCTGGAGACTTGAGCACATGTCGTAGTCTACTGCATGGTGATCTAGTCGTAAATAGACACCCCTTTTCCTGCCAGGAAGAACATCTCTGATCGAGAATAGCCATGCCACTAACACGCCAACTAATATCTTCGTTGTGTGGAATAGGTCAATGGTGCATATGGGTATAGACAAGAAGGCCATCCTGTAGCTTAGTCCAGCTGTCAAAACAAGAACTCCTCGATAACAACTATAGAGACTATCGCCTCATCTCCATGGTTTCATGTGCAACCGTAGTTAATAAATAATATTTATGTATGTACAGTGAATGTATATGCTCAGGGAATATTCATATTCACTATAGCATATATACATGTACATGCGATTACATCTCTCGCCCTTGTGTGTATTTGTTTCCTTTTACACAAATAAATACACATTTCTCTCTGATCTTCAAACCCCTTATAGCTCAGTAATAAGCAACTAGGGTATGTTCATCGAGTTATGTACGCTGTGGTGCATTTCATTAGACACTTAATTATATACTTTTTTTGTTTGTTCTGTTATTAGATAATCTATTCCTGTTTCTTTCGACTTCGCCTGGAACTAAATAACGCAATTGGTCAGGTGACCCGATGGCGTCTTACAACGGGAGATGTTTGTAAGATAGCCGTGGTGCAGTCATTACTGATCGTATTGATTTGAAGTCGAGCGTCAGTTGTCCCATTTAGCGTGAAACCCATTGACAAGTATCAAGTCGAGGGCAACCCACAATCGATCCGGTGAAAGTAGCGCCTCATAACTATTAGTTATATGCGAATATTAACGTAATGTAGAGTGTGTGTGTGTGTGTGTGTGTGTGTGTGTGTGTGTGTGTGTGTGTGTGTGCGTGCGAGCGTGCGTGCGAGCGAGCGTGGCGATGGTTTGTTGTTGCATACAGTGATATTTACACACCTTGAAGATTGATTTAATTTAACAGCACGCTAAGAATCAGCAATGGTGGTTCACACGTCATTGCCATGGTACAGTTGATAGTAATTCACGTACAAGAGATCAATATGTCGAATCCATGTTTATAGAGGGGTATATTGTATTTTGACTTAAGAAAATAACAACATAAAAATAATAAGCCTTCCCCAAATATAGATTATTGACAGATGTTCCGGAAAAGTATTAAAAAAAATAATCAATAATTGTATACCTATATATTAGACGTAGTCTCAAACCCCAAAACATTCTAATCATAATATTCGTGTACAGACAATCCCCGTTATACCCGACACTTCCGGTATTGCTAAAATCTGACCGGTAGACGAACCAATCTGACCATAGGATTAATCATTCATCAAGTTAAAGTATGTAGTATGAAATCCGAATTGGTTAAAAGTTGATTAGGAAGTTCAATTCGTAAGCCGGGAAACCGTAATAACTGAGTTTGACTGTATACTGTGTTGTTGCTATTAATACAGAATGGAAAAATCCGATTTGTTATGTAATCAAACAGTAATTTGGTACACACTTCTAATATGGACTTGGGAATTATATCGTCAATACCCCTATTATACAGTCGAGATGACTGGATTAATGAAGGATCAATCCCAGTATGGTTGATATCGCAGCTTGTATCTGTGATGGCGGAAATGCAGGCGCACGGAATCGTTAGCTTATAATTACACTGTGAGTGATCTCTTCGACGAGTAATTCCGAAGCATTCGTATCGTACTGTGCTGTTAAATGGTCGATGCAATGATTGATTTGACTAATGACAAGCGCAAATGCACGCGCCTGCAATCCGAAACTCGCCTCAGCCTTTGTGACACGTGACCATATTTATTCCGGACCTCCTTTCATTAGTGTTTTGCTTTATGCGAACATAGTCTGGTATATATCAATATGACAAATAGAACAGCTCGCCCAGACCGTATTTCAACACCTCGTTTATAATGTGAACAGTTCTCACAGCGGTAAGTATCCCCGAAGTATCGGTCTACCATTGTTTCCAGATATTGATAAGACTGAAATATTGACTAAATTGATGTCGTGACATTGGGTCGCATGCCTGTAGCATTGATGGATTTGATAAGTGGCCTGGGGTGGGTGGTGGTGGACTGGGGGGAGGGATGTGGAGGAGAAGGAGGAAGAGGAGGAGGAGGGGTGACATATTTAATCCCATGTGGAAGGACCTTCATCTGTATCCAAGACGATCCATTCAATTCCTGGTTGGTCCAAGTAGGGGGAAATGGGAACTTATATGTGCCTGTATTGCACTTTCAGATCCGACAGTGGCGATCGATACTATACATTTCTGTTACCAGCTCTTTGACAGGCTCAACCCGCCTGTCTTCTGAAGGCTAGTCTCGCGACGAGCTCAAAGACGAATCGATAGAGGCTGTGTGGTCACAATCATACATGTGTAGCTGGTAGCGTTCTTCAACCTTGACATTCCAGACACAGACGGTACGAACCGCTACTTACATGTAGCATTTTGTATTCCGTCGGGATTCGCGGTAATGTAATTGCTTCCGGTCAATAACACCACCTCCGTCTTAAACATCTCCTACACTATGCTCACGTTACACTCTGAATACATCAACAAACACAACACTGCACCCAGGCATACTAGGCTAGAAAACACATACATACTTCTTTAAATGTTTCTTTCATGGCCTTGTTTTACCCTCAGGTCAATTACTAACGTATTAACAAGGCAACCGTTGGCGATGTATCGTTGTCGATGAATCGATCCTACGGATCAGTCAGACAGTTTTGTTGGAATTGAATGATAGACAGACATACTGCATACTAACAGGACACCCACCCACCCACACACACACGCACACACGCACACACATACACACACACACACACACACACATACGCACACACCCACACAGACACGCGCGCGCAGAGAAACTGATACACGAGCCTGTAATAGTTTTCCTGACCATTTCGTACTCGTTATGTTATCCATAATCTAATCATTATGAGTGATTGTTAGCGTGGTCGCTATTTAATGTAATTAGTAACCAGTGTTCTACTGGTAAAGTGAAGTCGAAGGACAACTCTAAGACACCAACTGGGATGGGTCTGGGCAAATGGCAAATCACCAGACACCATTATACATGATATGCCTTAATTATACTATTTTCTTCTTTGATGTCAGTTCAGAACATTGCGTGGGTATTTATGGTATTGTGTTGGTGTGGTTAATTGTTAAGTCAACATCCACGTGTAAATCTTAATTTAACACAAAATAGACGAATCTCAGTGGTGCCGTTACTGTAATGGGAGAGCGCACGATAAATTCGTATCGATCAGTTAGCCATTCTATCTCGGAAAAAGACCCCCGAGATAATACTTTTCCAAACAAACACAATCCTATATCCTATCTAGTCTCCCGGCTGATCCGTCTACGATCAATGCCGAGTGTTATAACTTCATTAGTTATATAAAGTTAATATATTAGCAGGTGCTTGCATAATGCTACGCTATTGATTCCTCGCCTCGACTGTAGCGTACTATACTAATATATTACGTAAGCGAGGAAATCCATCTCCTGTCACGTCACATAGTCAACGCCTAATAGATATTGCATTATTTAATATTGCATTTAGCATAATCTATACTGGCGTAGTAGGAATTCATTGAACGGGTTTCCAAATGTTAAAGGCGGGCAAAAGATACGTTCTGTTCATTGCCTGCACATCGAAATTAATTGGGTTTTTTAAAAACACATTTATAGCCCGCGGGTTATACGCAGGAAATTACAATACTAGTATACAAAAGAAAAATGACTTTCCGTCATGTAAAATTGGCGTGTCTACATGATATATATCATGAACAATGTACAAATAAATAAATGCATATATTTATCACATAAAATAGCCCTGATAATGCGATAACAGGAGTGCGATAACAGTAGAACTTACATGTAGTCTACTTTGTAGTTTGTAATACTGAATTTATCAAATGAGTTTGTAAAACTGATATTGTGCGAGGCTTTGCGAGTTTAATAAATATCATGATCACTAATGTTAGATTCTATTTATCACGTAACTGTAGAAAAGACCGTAATATCGATTTCTAGTTTTACTATGATTTAATTGTTATAACTGGTGCTCGGCTATTGTAAAACTGTACGTAATTTCATTAGTGAACATATGTTTATTTATTGAATGGGTTTATTGCTTTATGTATCACATAAAATAGCTTTGAGAAAGCGACAATCCTAATGTCAATTACGATATAGTGCAAACAATACATCATAACATTATGCACGATAAGTGAAGGTCTTAATTAAATAGTATCAGCGAAAAGTCAGTTTTTTTTACTTGAATAAACAATGTTACTTTTGGCATATTATTGAATTAATTTTCTACTGTTATTATCTATACAAACGCTTTTACCTGAATAAATTTATTTCAGCCAACAATACCATTACTCCTTTACCATGCAGGTAATCAGCAACATTAAACAAAACCCACTGATACATAATCTACAAAGGGGAATTCCAACGAACTATATTCTTTACTATACATTTTGAAACGCGTCACAATCCACAAAACATGGCGACGAATATCCGACTTCTTAAGTTTTGAAAACATGGTTAATTTCGATTTACATCGATTTATGTGAAAAAGATTAAATTGTTCTTATGTATGAGGGTATTTCCTATGTTATATCTTTCATTAATGTTAGTATTATATTCGGCAGGGCTTCGCGTAATGCAAACATTAATGAAAGATATCCCCATACACTCGTATGTTAACCGATATTTACATTACTTGTGCTAATCATCGAACATGCATTATATCAATACTATTAATACTATTAAGTATATGGCTACTACTACTACTACTACTACTACTACTACTACTACTACTACTACTACAGGTGCGAATTAGCAAGCACATACATAATTTCACTGAAGAGTTTGCAGGATAATGTGGAATTCATTTAGACTCTAAGATGATCTGATTTGACCATTGAGTAAACGATTCTTCTCTCTTTGTTTTTTTGAGTAAAAACATGTATTATAATTATAGAGAATTCACATCCACAATAGCATAATAGATGTATAGAATATGTATTTGTTTAATTTGAATGATCAAGTATGATGGATGCATTGCTTTAAAGATTATACTATAACATTTCTTTCTAAAATATTTTTTTGAATAATCCAAACATTTTATTTGAATATTTTAGATAATACATTCACATCGTTTCTACATTTGCATTACATCGTACATTTAAATGGACATTCCGTATACGCTAAGGACACGTTTTCCATTTATACTATTGATAAGTTGTCCTATGCATACATAACTTACTCGTCATCACGTAACTCCAAAGGCGCTTTGCTATCTTACCAATCATCTGAAATTGAGTTCATGATCGCCGATCATCGGTCACCGATTCCACGTTAGCCTGGAGTAATTCTGGGGTTACCATTCCCTGGAACAATATGACCTCATGATCTTCCTGGGCAACAGTCCTCATCTCCCCAGATAACTCTCTGTATTGCCAAGATGCTAAGAATCTATAACATATCGGTAAGATGAAGGTTGGCACATTGGTACCAGCATATCGCAAGAATGCATTTGTGGAAACATGTCTTGGAGGTTTACCATGCTTCTTTCACGGCACGATTATTGGTTATTTACTTGGAACTAATTACGGATGAGAGGGGGAAAGAGATGGGATTGGACAAGAGAGATTCGGGACAGGGTGAGAGAAAGAAAGAAAGAACGAACGAAAGAAAGATGAATGTGTGTGTGAGAGAGAGAGGGAGAGAGAGTATGTGTCTGTGTGCGTGTGTGTGTGAGAGAGAGAGAGAGAGAGAGAGAGAGAGAGAGAGAGAGGGGGATAGACAGTGAGAAAGA
>JAULBP010094431.1:0-11704 GCA_032355345.1 Lepetodrilus pustulosus | reverse complement strand
AATGATCTTGTCTAAATCATCTTCACTCCACGTTAGCGGGTAGCATGGAATTCCCCCCAGTGTGGATCGACGAAGGGAATTTTGGCGATATAGAATTGATGATGACTATCACAAATGAATGTAGTTACATTTATTACTCAAATATAGTGCTACATGCTCATAAAAATCTGTGATTGTATGCCTTTAATGTGTGTATTTGTCTATATTTTTGTCGTGTATACAGTGTATTATTTTTTTAATGTTCATTTTCTGTGTCGATGTGTACGTTACAGTTGATTTACAGTTATGGTTGTAGGAATTATTTTGTTTAATGCGTATATGGATTGAAATGTTTCATATTTATCATCAGTTAAACCTGTGAAGAAAAGAACTATTAATAAATACTAAAACAGTTAATAATACAACACATCTGCAGCACTACATGTAACTCTAGGAAATGGGTGGAAGATTCCTGCAGTGACGTTAAACTCCATTATCACTCACTTCTAGCCTTCCATGCTGGCCATAAGATACGTTTTCTTCCTCTGACCATACACATATTAAAAGTATCTTATTGTCAGCAGGCAATGCTAGAGCCTAGAGGAATCTACACAGCTACACTACATTATACTGTTATTATATAGAAAAAATGGAAATATGGAATACTTCTTACTTCAATGATATTAGAGATGTGGTTTGCGTATCATATGCAGGGGTAGAAATAACGCCTGCCCGTGGGCCAATGGCACTTCAAACCAATGTCGAGCACTCTTTAAGATTATCAATAGTGTGAATTTTTTTTTTTAACACAGCAAAATATAAATATGAATCAAAGTAATACAACATATTAATACACATAATCATAGTCGTACAGTTGCACCAAGTCAAAAGGGACTCATTTCCGTCAGATTGCAAGGGTCTCAGGAAGGATTACTGGTATGACAAATTTGTTACATTCTGATGAGACATGTCTTCATCATAATTACATCAACGGGAAGCATTTTGATATTAAATATTAATCTGCTCTATTAATATAATAGTTTTTTTTTGTAAAGGAAGTAATGATCTGGATCTTCGAAATATGAGGAATAACATTAAATATATAATAGATTTTATATTGAAAATTAGATAAATGGTATTAGTCCAGCAGCAAAATCCCGTTTTTAGTCTGCACCCGGAATTGAGGATTACCTAATAATTCTTTTTCATGGTTATTACCAAAGAAGGTCGGTCCACTTGATGCCACCTTTAAAATGTTGAGCATATTTTTTAATAATAATTTTCAATTTTATGTAAGTCGGAACTGAGAATAACCTGTCAACAATGCATAGTCCTACTCATTATACCTTTGTATATAATAATATCATTATTTTAATATAAAATTAAGGGCCCTTACATTTTTAGGAGGGCACTCGAGTTTCCAGAACAGACTGTCCTATCTGGAAATTTAGACATATTTCTACCCCTGATATGTGTGGAATATTAGGATGAAATGTCTGCATATGCAGTGGACAGCTACCATTCATCATTATTTGTCTGTACCTAAGCTTCCTAGTAATATTCCTGAATTATTTAAATAAAGTTGAGCCAGGCCCAGAGATTACTGAACGCTTTTGAGTACAATTTCATACACCACACCCAAGTTTTGTTCACAAATCCTCGTATAAAATTTGAGCTTGAACATGAAATTGTACTCAAATAAATTCGTAATCTTGGGCATGGTGTACTGCTATATTATCCTCGATGAACAACATGCTAAACGGTTCTTGTTGCACCTTCACGAGTGATGGTTCTCATTTTTATGAGTCTGGCAAATGGTGATTTCTTTGTTTTTTACTTGATATGGTGAGTGTGCAGGATGTTACAGATATGTGTTTTGTGAACTAGGTGAACTGGAAGCCATGCGCGAGGAGTTGGATCGACGAAGGGACGAGTGTCTCCACTTACGTGCAGAGCTGGCCGACCGCAGCATCACTACGCACTCCGTCGCTAAGGAGTCGTATGGCGGCCATGATGAAATGGTCAACGAAGACGACGAGATCGTCATGGCGTTCAAGACTCAGAAGGATCTTAACAGGTAGGTCGATTTATTTTTTTAAGACTATTTTCTTTGGTGTTTGGCTAATTTTGGAATATATTAGTTTTGTGTTAGTTGGAGAATGAAGATTAACGACTAAGAGATCTGGTTTTGTTTTGCATGGCATTGAAGACACAGCAAAGGTAGGTAACTCTGGACGATTTTTCTGACAGATTCTGCAGCATGGAATACATTACGCAAGGAAAGGAGCAGAAGCTTGGAACAATGTGTGCTCTAATGTCAATTTATTTTTTCTTGCAGAATTTGGATGAGATTTAGTATATCTTAAATAATTCTTAAATTTGAACTCTTTCAGGTTTTATAAAGTGTAAATTATTTAAACATTTTGAGGTTCAACCTTACGTTTGTATAATTGTGTTTATGCAGTGAAGTCAACAGCAAGCTGAGTGCATGTTCTAGTTGTTATCTACTTCAGCAAGATCTCCACAAATATTTTATTGTGTATAGATTTCAGAGATCTATTTATGTAACTTCCTATAGAAGTTGTGTGACCTATATTGAGGCTTTTATGATGTTCATATTATTCATGTTTATGCTCAAGTGCAATTTCTTTTTAACAGTAATATAATGTCTGCACTACCTGTTGATCACAGTTTTACTGTAACAGGTGGTTGTTATAGGTTTTTGCCCTATCATTAACAGAATGCTGATACATTATGGAAACCTATGAACAGTTGATCACTGCTTTTATGTATCGGAATATTTTGTTCATTTCAGATATTTATTTAAAAAAAGAAGACGAATGTGTAGAATGTTTAAATTAAGAAATGAAATTGGAAAATAAAATTCAGCTGGATTATCTGAACTATTGAACTGTGGAAAATGGTGTTTGTACAATGTTTGTTTTGTTACACACTTGTGTGATACACCCACTGTGAGGCTAGTCAAGCCTAACCTGATATGAATTGTGTATAGATTCATTCAAACGATCAGAAAAGCTAATATAATAAAGCAAGCACATGTTCACTGATCAATACACATCTATTGTTTACAGTTGCTGTTTACATACGCTTGCATTAAAGCCTGGACTCCATTATCTATTCCACTATTGTTACGAAAGTATGCTAGACAGGAAAAATCTCTTCAAATGACTTAAGTCGTGATAAGCTCCTATCCCCCCTGGGGTTAAAAATAGACTGCCCCAGTTTCCTTTCTGGTCCATGTTGAGGGGAGGCCATTTTGAGCTGGGGAAAGTTTACATTGGGAGTAAACAGGTTGAGTGGGACAGGGACAGCCATGCTTGGAATGTCTAGCGTGGTCAAGATCTTGTTATCTCTCCAGCCTGTTAGAGGAAGGCTCCACATACTCTAAGACACGCTCCAGCGATCACGAGACTTGTCAGGAGGGAACTGACCACAAGTTTGACGAAGGGGGGTGTTGCTCAGTTGGTCGATGGATGGATGGACGTCCATACTGTAACCAGGACCGTTCCAACAGTTGATGGTCAGGAGGACACACCAGTCCAGAGTTTACCGGGAGTCGTGTGTACATGGCTTGATTGGGAGACAGATATCCCGTGTAATTGTGACTTGACACGACGGAAGGAGACGTCGCTGCACGAAAGGGAGTTGTCCTAACAGTCCGTGGACAGAGAACTTTGAGAACTTTGAGAACTTTCCTGACAGCGACCCAGTGTAAACAAGGAAATCTGACGAGGTCTCATGTCCAGCTGTAGTCATAGGAACTTCACGTTGTAATATGACAGCAGGGCCAGGAACTTGTTGAAACTGACTTGTGTGTGTTATCAGTGACCGTGATACCCTGAAGACATACCAGGCCAAAGACATACCAGGCCGGCTCATAAGTTTGTGCATAGCTCTTGTATACATGACTTCGTTCCGCATGAGTGCTCTACTTTTTGTGAGGTAATCGAACACTATCATACGCCGTTCTGAATGGATAACTTGACAACTTTTAATACAGTCCTCGATTGCTGAGTCATTTATATATCCTGCATATATACCTTACTTGGGATTACACGATTGACAACTCAGGACTACATGGTGCACGATTGAGTCGATAAATGAGGAACAATTACTGGCGTTATAGGATCGATAAATGAGGAACAAATTACTGGATTTATATGATCATGACAGATATATGTTAACTGAATAAACATATCCTTGTTTAAACCTGACACCGGCTATCAAATATCAAGTGTCAGTGTTTCTATATGCCAGTGCTAGGGTGTAATATATCCACAGAGGGGTATTACATTACATTAGAGTAGACTCCCCTCCCCTGTCTCTGTGAGAGTGGGTCCATAGCCAGGAGTTGACCCACACCCCACAGATACACCAGGTGTCGTGTTACCCCCCTCAGGCTCATCTGGACCCAATTCCTTACCAGCTGACCACTAGTGACCAGTCACTTCAGGCTTGACTGGACATTGACAATTGTGTGTGTTATGCAGCATTGCAGTGAAACCAAATCATCCATAATTTTTGGTAGACCACAGGAAAGTATTCATCAAAGTTCAGGTTAAGAAGTGATCCAGATGCACAAAAAGAAGTTGAAATAATCAAAGTTTTGAAGAAGAAAAAGAAGTTGCTGATGTATGAAAAGAAGTTGGAGTAAGTTTGTTATCTGGGTCTCTGATCATACTGATGATGATATTACAATGAGGACTGGACCTTTGATACTAGAATGAGGACTGAACCTAACTGGCTACCTGAACCTAACTAGCTGACCACTAGAGCTCTGTACACACATGGTAGTTATTTCCAAACCTCCCAACTGGCTTTAGAGAGTGACCACTGCCCCCAGACCACTGCCTACTGCCCCTTGACCAGTCCACACATCTGGCTGACTCCATCTATGTCCAGCAAGGACTGACCAGCCGGCTGGCCTCACTGACGAAGTGAAGTCCAAACCAATTTGACCACTGCACATGTCAGAGTATATCAGGTATTACAATTTGTTGATGGACGCGGACACCAGCCATTTGTTTTGACATCGCACCCTTCCTCAACAGCTTCATCCCACCAGTCCATTCATAAAAGTGCAAGTTTGTCGTCCAAACGAGTTAACATCTCTGCGTGAACCTTGGGCTTTCCGCTTCCAGCTAGCAGAACGCAAGTCAGGAAATACCGAGATAACCAACTGCAGCTGAGAAAGCGAGAGAGAGAGAGAGAGAGAGAGAGAGAGATAACCAACTGCAGCTGAGAAAGGGTTGTACTGCTGCGTGTTTGTGTGTGTATTCTTCTTGTTAGGGGACTTGCTTTTGTCTGTGTCTGTCCGCGACTATCCGAGACTGTCCGTGACTGTCCACATCTATCCAGGAAGTCGCACCATGCTACTACTATTCTCCACACTCTTGTCTAAAGCCAGTCGGCGATGTCTGGTGTTTTGACGATGGAGAATTTGTGACGTCTTTCGAGGATTTGCTACGGGTTTATCAAGATTTCTTAAAGTTAGTATGTCATCCGTTCATATTTATTGCATATTTGATCATAGTAACCTATGAATGGTTTAATGCAAAAGGTGAAAGATTCCCAAAGCAACTTTAAACTCCATAATCGCTCGCTCATGAAGGGAAAACAGCATTGAGCATCCATTTGAAACTGTGATTTCTAATAACCTAGTGATAAAACCAATTCTAAGCCATTGCGGTTAACCAAGATTTAATATTTGGGTAAATGTTGTCATTAAAATTATTCATTCATTATTAATAATAATAGGAATAGTTCATTTATGAAGCGCATGACTCTACATGCCAATGCATGCTCGAAATGCTAACAGCTGAAGGAATAGTCTTAAATAAATGTGTCTTGACATATATGGTCTTATTGACAGACACTTCTAAATAGATATATTCTGCAATTGGTGCTACGAGTCCTTCTAACGTTCATTATGATTGACATTAAATTTATTATTGAAAGATAGCTTCTTTTTTTTAGATTTAAGCTCCCTAATTTAAGCCATGCCAATTATTTACATTCAATAATAAACAGATTGCATATAATATTCTAAACATTAATTAATATAAATACGTAGCAACACGACGTGAACCTTTTTTTAATCTGCCTCCAAACATGCTACACAGTACTGAGTATTAATTGTGTCTCCATTTTTCTGTATGAAAATTTTGTTTGCTTTAAATAAAACCCTACTCTTATGTACACTCTCAGACCATTCTTTTGCTATTTCTATTTCTATTTATACACACCCTCTTGGCATTCAAGGCAGGAGGAATGAGGTCGGGGGTCGAAGGTCGAGTAGTGTTTGTTGTAAGTACAGAAGGTTGGAGTATTGTTTTCTGCAGACTGCTCAGTAATATATAGTCTACAGGGGAATGGATTTAGTGTTGAAAGGAGTATTTGTAGTTTCACCAGGAATCCTTAATTTGAGGTTGGTACCATGACATTTACTTTTATTGACCAAAATGAGAAAGTTTATTAACTCATGTGATTAGAGACCATATACAGTATATGGTCTCTGGTGTGATCTACTTGCCAAGAAAATTATAAATTTTGTTTGATTAAATTAGTGCTTTATGATGCAGCAGGAATATTTCACTCGTGCGTAACAACGAAAAGTTCAGCTAGAATAATTTGCGTTGTTGCGTATTGGTGAAATATTCCCACTGGACATGAATCAACAATTCAATCAACAAAAAACTTAACTTTGCTTGTAGTTTTTTGTACACATGCCAGCAATGTAGATGTTTTCTCATGTTGGTCAATATGCGTTGTACCAACCTCCACAGATTATATAATAATTAATACATTTATTGTACTTTCAAGATAATTTTACGTTTTAAAAATGATCAAGGATACCAAATTACATATATGGTATAATAGTTTGCACAGACTGTTGCAGTTATTATTAAATTATTATTTATGCACCATTTGTATTAATAATGAATGAATAATTTTATCTCATAACATTGTGCCTGGAGTGAAATAAACCCATTCTATAAACATTGATAGTTCAATAGTGCATATGCCATGGTTATCGTGCTATTAAATATAAACTATATCTGGATCAATATTTCATTTTATCATTAACACAGGCAGAGTCTTGCATAGCATCAGTTTAGACAACTCGTATAATAAGTTCAGAGCCTATTTTATATATATCATAATTTCTCATTTCTCGAATCCAAAGTCATTGTTCCTATCTTTCCTTTAATCTTTCTATTCAGTTAATATTTTCTACCACCTTTTTAAGAATAATTAGTGTACAGTTGACCCTCGTTTATACGGATGATTGCATTCCCAGTAAAATCGTGCGGGAAAACTGAATTTCCGGATGTCTGACTAATTTTTCACAGGAAGACTGATATATATATATATTTCCCAGTAAAAGCTGTGTGAATAGCAAGGGAACTGGATATTCGAAGTCCGGATAAAGTGGGGTTGACTGTATATTTATTATCTTTTATCACACATTTTGTGCTGTTGACATCTTGGTATGTTGCCAGTTGTACAGTGATAATGTCTTGATATGCCTATGACTGTGGTATGGCTTGGAGCAATTGGAATGGCAAGTCAGACATCGTCTCCTTTAATGTTGGGGAAAACTTGATGTTCTATTTATCAAGTGTACCATCATAAGGAAGCAAATTGCTTTGAAATTTCTTTACCCCAGAATGTCACAGTACAGTACAGCAATACTTTGCATCTGACAATATTAGCTCGCTCTGTATGGGTGAAAGGTTCTGACTGCGAAATAAAACAACAACTCAATTAATTGCTCTATCTGACCATAGCTTTAGAAGAAATTAACTCTTTAGATGATTAATTGATTTATTGCTAAATATTACACAAGAATCTTTCACTTACATCATTTGATAAAAGGAAACAATTACTTTTATACTATTATCATAATTCGATTAAGAAGCAATTTTTATTTCAAAGTTTTTGAATGTTTGTCCATAATATGTAAAATAAATCTTTTTAGTATCTTTTATAAAACTAATAAAGTTATGTCTAGAGAAGTCATTTATCAGTAGAAAATAGCTAATATCTTTTTACTTATTTAAAAAAAACAAACACTAAAATTACAAAATATTAAAGTTATTTATTTTAAAATTTATTTTGTCAAATGAAATTAAAAGGAACATCATCTTCACTATTTCACTAGGTAACACCATCAAGAGACATTAAAGCTATGTTAATGTGTTGAGATGCACATAAAGCTACTAACGACCATCATTTCCAGTTGTCAGTGCTGTTTATTGGCCATTACCTTCCTTTAGAACATAAAAATGACCAGGATCTAAACACTATTCTGGAGGCAGTACTACTGAACCTATGCTGTGTTATATACTGATAAAATACCTCAGTAAAAAGAACATGGGCTATTTATCATTCTAGAGAAATTATCTGTCACTTTCTTGGGGGTTATGCAATCATCGATCTTTATTACTGTGCATGTCTGTTCATGAAATAATAACGGGCTTTCAGTCTCGCCAGTTGCTTTGGGGTAATAATAAATATGCTAGATGCCAATAACCTGCTTCAAATTATGATGATTGACAGCTCAGATGTGAAAAGCATGTTTAGGGGTAGTTCGTAGGATAGTGGTAGATTGTAAGACTGTTGGATCAAATGTCCCGAGTTTGAACCTGCTTCAGACAGGACTTTGATATTGATGTCAACAGGAGTTAAATTTCGGGTACAGTCTTCATAGGGTGTGCTGTCAGAGGAGTTACTGCCCTTGGTTCGGCTGTACCAGCCATTGCTTGCAGGTTTACTGCAACATATTGCAGGCTTCCTCCTGCTGTTAACTAAATGTCCCGTTCAATCAAACCTGCCACATGTATCTGACAGCCATGACAATGTCAATGGAAGTTAACTTTCCAGTGAAATCTTGTTATCATTGGTTCATCAGTTCCAGCTGATGCTTGCATGTTACTGCAATCCTAAGCATTACAGTTGCAGGTTTCATCGCTGTCAAGTGACAGGCTGCAATATAAGTGAAACAATCTTGAAAGAAGTTATAGAAAATAGAAAATAAACCAAAAAGCTCTGACATCCAATCGGTTAACCCTGTGTTGTGTTACAAACCAAAGTGTCATTTCAGGTTGCAGCTGTACCTCTCAGCTGGCCATTACAGCTGAATGACGGAGACAAGCAACCAATCAGAACTGATGCCTCCCAGAAATCCCTCACCTCTGCCAATCGGCAGCAAAGATGGTGAAAATCCTACCAGTGTTCTCGCACCTCCACCCACGGAATCTGCAATGGACTCATCCACTTTAAAGAACGGAGGAGGCCATGTTGGCAGTGTAGGGGTGATGAATGGTTCTGAACCTCCCAAGGACATCATGGTGGATTCTTCCCCAGATGACAATCACTACGAGAACAAGGACGTGAAGGACCTGTCCCGTGGCAACAAACAGTACTTGATGTTGGTGCCAACGGACAACGATGACGATGGTGATGATGACGACGACGACATCAATAACGAATTGGAATCGGATCACAAACTAGATGATTTGTACAACAATAAACATACAGAGTATAGAAATCAAAATGCTGAATCGCCCGAGCATACGCATTCAAATGTTGAGGATGTTAAAGAACAAACCGACATAAACTCCAAAGACAACGTGAAAACTGATAAAGCTGTGGAAGAGGATGTTTTCACATCTCCGGAGGAAAGTAAGAGTGCAATTTCATCGCCTGTCATAAATGATAGTAAAAGTTTGCCAGAGAGGAGAGTGGGAATTGATCATGGCAGCCATCTTCCTGTACAGGAACAAGACAATCAGAAAGAATCCAAACAACCTGCCAACACACAAAAATCAGTTGTGCAAGGGGAAGTAACTCTTAGTGATAACATTCCAACACGATTACCGCAAGGGGAAATAACTCCCAACAACAACAACACACCACCTAGAGTTCTCCACCCGTCCGCATCCACGAAAAACATAAATGCTGGTTTCCGAGACAGCGTGTCATCTGAAATTAGCGACGTCGGTTTGCCGGAGTACGATTCCACTCACTTGCATAAGGTGACTCCACTTCCGAACAGCATTGGCGTTTCCGACTCGGAAGACGACCAGTCGCAGGTAAACAAACCGTCGGCATCGGTGGAGCGTAGAAAGACGTGGGGGAGTCTGGAATTCCGTGGACTCTTCAGTCGACTGAACCGTAACACTAACAGCGGCGTACAGAGACGTTCCAGTGTCGCGGTCCGTCCCGTGACGAAGACCGTGTCGCAGGCAGACATTTTGTGCGGAGAGTGCGATTTCTGTGTCAGTCTTCCGGAGCGACATAGGTGAGAGGGTTCAACCTTGACCTGTACAGCGTTATATATCCAGAAAATAGTAACAGGGTATTTATCCATGGGCCCAATGTTATGGTGGTCAAGTACAGTGCCCACTCGATATAACACGGTTCGAGACACCGCAGATTTGGATACAAGGCGGGTTCAGACGTTGGTCCCATTTTTATTTTTGTTATTTACCTGGGGCCGTATGCACAGACGTAGTTTAGTTAAACCGTAGTTTAAGAATCATACCGACAGTTGTATAACTCATCGCTTAAACCTAGTTTAGCCTAAACTGTGGTTAAACTACGTTTGTGCATATGGCCCAATTGTATAAGGCAGGTACTATTATGCAGGGGTAAGTCATGGACACCAACTTCAGCGTTATATCGAGGGGACACTACTGTAATTTATAGGGGTTCCTACTACAGATACCTTTAGCATTGCACATTTTCAAATTACCTCAGGAACCCCCTTTAAATTCAAACATTATTGTCAAAATTACTCAAATCTAGTCCGTGTTATACCTTATTATTTGTATATATTAATTATTTGCTTACACCCTCCGAGACTCGGGAAAGTCTTTATTCTGAAATTTCATATTCCCAGTAATAATTTGCATACATATGATATCAAGAAGATTTTTAAGTTCTGGGATTATTCACATTGTAACGTTAAAATTTAATGCAATGCTTCAACATGTTAACTATGATATATGATATATCTATTAGTACTGGGACTAACAAGTATTTCTTTATGAAATTTCAGGTAATCCAGGAGATTTTAATTAAATCTAGTTATATTTATGACAAGAAGTGTTAAATTGCTTTAATATGTATATGTCTACTTATTTCCAGCAGCTTATGATAATAATAATGTATTTTATCTTCTCCAAATACTAATGTTTGCACTTCTAGATCTTTTTCAGATAATATTATGTATACTGATTGCATCAGTGACTTACAAGAAAGCTTCTCTAGACTGTATCTCGTGCAGATTTGGATGTGATATTGGATACCCATGATATACATTGTCATGGAATTGTCCAACCTGAGACTAACATGTCCCTGAATCGATGGCGCACTTCATTGATTGCTGTTGGGACGGCCAAGATATTGATTGATCAGTGGATTGTAATAGGATTATTGTACTTCTGAAAATGTGAATGCCACTCTTTGTCAAGCTTTGATTTTTTTTTCTTTTCTCTCGGGCCAAATTGAATTACTCCCACTCATGTGTGGTATACCTATGCATATGTATTGGTTTGGTAGCCTTTGTGACACCAGGATTTGTGTTTCATAAAAGGGTCGTACTGTAGTCCGGGTGTAAATCTCTGCATACGCCATGCTTTTTCTATAGCAGGAAATGGCGTATACCTTGATTTATGCCCGGACTATATTTACGACC
>JAULBP010094420.1:0-11707 GCA_032355345.1 Lepetodrilus pustulosus | reverse complement strand
CCCCCCCAACCAAGCCCCCCCCCCCCCCCCACCCCCATGTCATAGAATACTCTATCTTGAGTCATTTCGAAGTTCTAAATTTAGTAATTTGTCATATTAAACTGAATATGAAAAATAAAATGGGGGTAGTGAAAAATACTATGAAACACATTCGTCCAGTCTTGAAGAAAACTATATCTGTAAAGTCCTCACGACGCTTACAGGTATACTACAGTTTTCAAAGGGCACGCTGTTATAATTACTACTAGCCTTTTTATGTGAGCCTCTATATAGAACATGACTGGGCTGAGAGAATCACCTTGCATGACCTACCTATTCCCTTCCCAGTGTTAACGGGTAGATTACTCAGGTCCTGAACAAGCCCCACCCCAGTGCCATCTCGTCTTACGCCATTTCGTGCGACAGAGACGGAGTAGTGGGTCTACCCTCCTTCACAATGCACAGCATGATATCTGCTATCTCAACACTGGGTAAACATAGAATCTTAGAATTGTTTGCCTAGAATGTATGCACGAGGAACTATACTATAACTGTATGGACGTGGATTACATAATAACAATGGAGGGTCTCTGGGATGATGAACAGATTTTAATTTCGGGAATGTTCTCAGACTTGTGATTTAACTGTACAGCTCTACATACAGCTCCATTTGGATGATGCAATAACTGTGTGTGTATCTGTGCTAGGTGACGAGCCACGAAAGAATATACGTGAGCTGAAACACATATCAATATGCAGCTACCTGTATATATTTATCAAGTGTAGGGTAGTACTTACTATACTTCAAAATCATGAAATATTCATAGAATATTCTCTATCGATCGTCCAACAAGATGCATTAATTTTATCCGGAAAGGCATTGTCCCTTTAAATTTGAAATCAAACCTAATAGAAGTCATTTTCTATAGCATTTGAGGGATTGAAAGAAAATGTCTATGCATGACAGAAGGTCGTTCAGGCCGGGCGTATTTATTACCAGATGAGCTTGTCTTTACACATTCAACTCCGAGAACGAGTCAGGCATTGAAAGACGCTTGCAAGCAATATAGCAGAACAATCCAACACAGCGTCACAGAATAGCGGGTTCTGTGCGACCATCTGTTGGCTGTGGTACCACGTCCGGTGCCGAGTATATAGCAAGAAAAAGTAATACATTTTTTAGTTTGGAATGCATTTCTGTGCATGTGATCATACACGATACATTTACAAATATTAGTACATTTAAATAAATTTGGGTATTTATATGGCATCTTTTACGCGTTTAGAAAGAACATCAATATTTCCGATGCAGGTAATTTTTTTGCATGCATGAAAATCTGAGGAATGGCATTTTATTAGACTGTAGATGCTGCAGAAATGCTGCAAGTTTGTGACAGGTGTTATACAATACGTAAGGTATTACTTTGCCGAACTTGTGACAAGACATTCACACTTGAAGAATGTCTTCTCTAATCGGTGTACATGTACCCGAAGATGGTTATTCATGGAAAGTAAAACGTATTGATGTTAGTCTAGAGACTGAAGTGAAGTCACGTGAGTTGACCATGCGACTTCAACTTAAGTCAATATTCTGACAAGTAGCCATAGCGACAACCGGTAACAAACGGGGAAGTAGAATAAATGCCAAATTCTTTCGGCATTTGTATGCAGGTACTTTGCAGTATCTGCTTAATGGCTTTAAAACTGACCAGGTTGGATATGGGGGTTTGTGGTGTGGGGGCAGTAGCAGACGACAGGTTCCCGCCAAATGAGCGGGTATTGTAGTAGCTTTAATCCTGCTAATCCTTGCACCTCAAAACAATTGCATAAATTAATACAACCGACGTGTTCTCTCCGAAATGTCTCTCACACAAATGTTCTCTCACAACCCTACGAGTCGTTGGTCCGTATCCTGGAGATGTGTATTCATGGATGTCGAAAGCGGTTCACCCTGACTGAGCCTCACCCCGGGGTAACCGTCCTGGGAGTCGTACAAACTAGGAATTCGCCCCACCGAGCGTATTGGAAACCAAAGCTGGTACAACGAGGAGGATTGTTCAAATACCCCCGTCTTTTGTCCTCGCTGTGAAAGAACGCCTGCACACCTCGGCTATACCAGTCTTTTGAAAACCTGTACCTGTACTATTGTCGAGTGGAGGTATTTATAGACGAACCCCATTGTAACAAGAAGGTCAAGCGAGCAGCCCTCATCTGCCTACCAATGACAGTCTGCGGCAAAACTGGAGACCAGACTCTACTTAGTTTAGATCACCACAGAGGCTATCTTACTTCTATCGGCCGAAACTACCCGATGACACCTTAATGAGATGCTTGGCAACGTCGGAAATACATGTACGTGTACTAGTTTTATCATTGCCTGGAAAAACGACTACGTATCGGATTAGCAACCCGGACTGCCGATCTCGCGCATGCGCCTTGTGGACCACTCCTAATCCATACCCCATTCAAGTTCGATGAATTCGAAGTCTTTTCTTCTCCAGTGTAGCGGTAAGGCTGCTGTATAAAGGTAGCCAGTCGCTGCTTTCAACGCGACCACTTGGGCAAGGGGAACTGTCATACACCCACAGTATAGTTTGCGTCCCGTAGGAGCAGACGATAAGTTGACGGCGATCCACCCGAACAAGCTCGCAAGTTGAGACGCGTCTGGGATAAGCCCTATACACACCCAAGTGCAAGTACCGAGGAACAGACGGACTAGATTGCAGTTGGCGACGGGCAGGCCAGATACTCGATGTACCCTGCTGTAGTTTACAGTATCATTCGTCACCAGGAGTTATCGACCAACTTTCTCGCATATTTCTACCCGACAGCAGAAGGAAGCTTTTGAGGATCTAATCTGTGCTATATCTGCCGTGGTACGCTCCTTGGTAACAAGAGATCGACGAAGATCTTTCTCAGTCAACTGTGACTTTTAGTATCTCGAGCCACGAATCCACGAGACATGTATATTCGTGAACATTTGCTAACTGTGAGAGACATTTTCGGAGATTTAACACGTGGAGAGTTTTAAAGCAAGGCTGCCCGCACGTGTGGATGGTTGTGTGTCCAGTCCATGTTAACTTAATCCTCATGACTAGATCCACACTCATCCATTAAGGCGGGAAAATCTACCCGAGATCGTCTGCTACTGCCCTTAGCTAACTCTCATCCTTTTTTTTTCTCAGGATGTTTCACTGAGATGTTTGACTCGCACTTTATGACGATAAATTATGAGTAGTGTTTGCGTGTCACATGTGATCATATGTAATACATATGTATGCTAAGCACGCTAACGTCTCCCGAGGTAAGAAATATACCACACGTGTAACGGTCACTTTAAATTATCATGGCGCGTAACTACATGTATTCTCTAAATATAGATTTCATTTATGACTAATCCATCCGTCACGTTCATAATTGTTATAGACCAAGTATAGTAAGACTTAGCCTGAAATTATTTTCTAGAAAGGAAACTGCCGTAAGATATTTATCAAATGGATCTAATTTAAGACTTATAATCATAAGGCGCGGACTAGTATGGTTATCTACTTTAGTCATTGTATAATAATAGCCATTTAGCTGGCATTTAGTATGCCCTGTATCATACTTGCCTCGTAAAGCATTCACATTGACCGTATTTCCGTAAAATGAATATTTACTTTATACATACTGCAATTTTCTTAAAACTTGTATATGGGTCATGCGATAATATAGGCATACTGAATGCCTTACGGTCCCATAGCTGTGATACTGACTAGCTTTAGTATATTTGATACTCTGATGTTTGCCAAACATATTACCTAGTTTTAGTGTGTGGCTCGTCTTTCAATTAATTCCAGATTGGTATGTATTTGTGGTATTAGTTTATAATAATAACATTATATATAGTAGCAATGTCGTATACGCGTATGTAAGCTAAAATGGTTATATACTTTAAGTTGTTACTGAATAATAACTGTAATGGTAAAAACAGCTACTGTATCACATCAATTTGAGTTATAACTGTTTAATGTTATTCATCTAAGCAGCATTACAGTTCAAAGATAGTTCAACCAGATATTTTAATTGAACGACCTACTTAGACGACCAATAATCTCTGTGCATTCATAATTTCAGCCAATCGCGTATCGTCTAAAAAATGTTTACCTCGTTCTTAGTCGTTCATAATGTTAATAAACCAAAATCGAGCTAAATCTTCCATAATCTCTAAGTTTGAATACTAGTATTTATAAGTTTGAGTTGTGCGTGATTATTATCCATAAATACGCGTTCATGTTTAACATTTCTTATCTGGTCTAGTTTTGTCGTGTAGTATTGATTACTAACATGTGCACTCACGAATTTGTACAATTTTCTCAACTGTATGTATTGTCTCCTGCTATCTATTTGAATACATTGTTGATACAATCTCCTGCTGTCCTTATTCTTCACCGCCATTATGCTCCATACAGGGTCTTTGTTCCTGCTGGAACCATGCAGGTCTCGTGTTAATAATATACATTGACCCTGTCTAGAGTTCACATCCCTTGTGGCGAAACAAGGTGTTCAGCCCATAATGTCCTATGAGGCTTGTGGATCATGGTTTATTTAATAGCTCATAGAATTTATATACGCCATCACAATGGTCCTATGCATTCCCAACTTGCTCGCTGTCCATTGACGCTATCACGTGATACCCGCAGACACTGACATTTTTTGGTTGACTAAGTTCGTTTCCAGTTTCATAGTCACAACCTTTATCATACCTGAGAAGAAACAATCTTTCGGATACGTTATGATATATACCACGACAATTTGGAACGACATAAAAGTTTTGCTGACTGGACATATTTATTACAAAAATTAAGAATAAGTTTGCAAGTTGTGATAGAGTACTGTATAATGTAGACACCTAAACTGTGTATGTGGTATAACGAGGGCCACTGGTAGGCGGATTCGTTCCCACGCGATGTATTAATCACACCAACTGAGATCGGCGTAGATGGGCCAAGCATACCTGGCAAATATTTGCTAACTGATCGCTGGGTGCCGGACTTCTACCCGACTTCTTAAGAGGCGCGTACGGCTAATAAATCTGCTTGAAAACCAGCCACAGGTTTATAATGCATGGAAACGACCCTCCACAATCACAGAAACCTGTTTTATAACTCGGCGTGGGTCCGCATTAAACGTACTGCCATTTCGAGTGGAGAAACACGTAGGAAATATTTCTTTAAAACGGGTATAAAATGTAATGTATCGAATATTCTTTACCAGTGGATTACTCTCGTAATAAACGGCGTCTGTTTTATGGCAGGTATCGTCCGTTTAATTGTCTAGTTTCTGATGTTCAGTGCTATAGTAATATAAAAAAAGTTCTACAATTGGCACGAGTTAAGAGAAGTTTTTTCAACATCCTTGAAGCCGGTTCTATGTCACTTTTGCAAGTAAATAATGCAGGTATGTAGCTGCCGTGTCGGGGGATACAGTGAGAGGCCACCCTCTGAGGAGAGATCAGTTTACTTCGCCTGACTTCACAGTTTTATTAGGGAAACCCGTTTGACGAGTTATGTGTACAGGACATCGAGAAATCTCGACAATTGGGACCCACTTCACGCCCCGAAGCGTCCATTATTATATATCTGATCTATCACACGTACAACTTATCCATATTCATATATTTGCAGAGTTTGCAATCATATGCCATGACTACTTCGACTGCACTCCGAATAATTGAGATACATTTAAATAGATATGTATTTATATTGGACTTGTATCACTAATTTGTGAGGACAAACGTCGTGGTTTTTATAATAGTTATAAAGTGTGGAAGCTTTTTCATCTACGAACAGGAACAACTATGGAGTAAAACTATCACCTTGCATTACACCAGTGTCTACATAAAATATATAGCACCAGTAGCGTCTACTCCGTGAAGCTCGGCAGATAAGTCCGACATTTAACCAGGTTATGCAAACCTTGCCGTTTCGGTCACCAGTAGGCCACACTGCTAAGCCATTATATATCCAATAATATATGAATCACGACATCGACATTCCACAAATAACTATTTGTCTTTATCTCTGGCTCGTCTATATGTACACTAATACCGCTATGTTGTCGGGTGATATGTACACGGCGTCATTAACGTCGTCATGACCGGGTACGACATTGTATTCTACACTATCATTAGGTCTTTGAAGTAAAGCTTCCCTCATAGTGATAATATGTGAAATATGTACATATAGATTACAAAATATTAATTATGAAGACAATTATATATGTATAGATTTGTAGGAATAATGTTAATAATTATATAATACGTGTTTATCGACTTTTATGCAATAGCTATTCAAACGAGACCAATCCTATTGTACATTTGTAATGCAATGATCTTAAGTGTAATGTGCACTCAGTAATTTATATTTGGGGACATGCAATTACAATGTTTCCTGTATCTACCGTACTGATATATTCTCACTGTGCCTCGGTGTAACGCGTGCATTGTTCTCGATATATGATCGTCAACAGGATATGATTTGTTAAAATATCTAGTTTTCGCTTTATAGCAAACATTTCAGAAGGAATACATATTGAGAGGGACATTTAATCTCAAATTATGCAACTCTAGTTAAACCGTGGATTAAGTAACCCACAATAAGCTGATAGGATTTTAAATATTCGGAAGTATCCCCTGTTAAGGTCATAGAAAGGTCAACAACTAGTAATAACAGTGAGTTGTATAGTATGCCCATGCATGGTGTTCGTTTACTTTCGGTAGTGATACAAAGATACGTCTTTGTAAATGACGGTATTTAAATGTACAGTTCTCTAAAGGAACTAGGCGTGCCATATATCGTGTGTCGAGGAACGTTACCAATTATTGCTATTATCATGTAAAACTGCAATGTATGCTCGGGCACGTTTATTTGAACGGAACCACATTCCAAGCACTCAAAGGGACGGCTTTAACGTGATGATAGACTCCTGAAATGTAACTAAAATATGTAGAAACCATGAAATTCAAGATGGCGCAGGTAAGGGGCGCTGGGTTGGGATGGCCACGTAGAACTAGTATGGCGACTCCAGACACATATTGGACTGCTCGTAAATTAGCCTGTGAATAGCATAACGCCGGGTGGCTGATATACAGCCAACTCGGTGGAGAGGAACGAGGCTGGAAAAGCTTTTAAAAATCACAATGGTCGGTTGGGGGAAGTCACAGAGTATTTCTATCCTATCTTCAATTACTTCTCGCTACGCTGGCCATGAAAGATCTCCCGTAGAAATATGATCCTGTTCTTTCAGGCCGTGGTAGTCAGCTTATTGTGCGAGCGGTGTCGTCTGCTATTGTCCGTTTTCTTCATGAGTCACGACCGGGTAATGGCTGCCACCAACGAACCAAATCCACGGACCGTGACATCGGCTTGGAACATCACTGGTCGACTGGAATGTCAACGCCAGCAAGACGTCCCTAGATTCCTAATGGCCCGAACCCAGTTTGATGGATTTGATTCTATGTCTCAAATGCATCTAGTTAACGTATATCTAATGTATTGGTTAATTGTGACTTGTTTAACCAATGCTCCATTATGATTATCGTAAAAGAAATGTTGTTTTTTAGCACACTATGTCTTTCTCAGTAATTATCATGAGTATAAACAGGAAACATTGAATAGCACATCAAGAAGATGTTTATTAGATCATTGAAAATTAGATATGTATACCTTTACATTAATACTGTAAAATGTATAACAGTATACGTGAGCCAAGTTCGAAATGCCGAGTTGAGAAATTACAAGTCATTAAATTGTCTTCACTCAGGTACAATGCATTTTAGCACATTTGTAACAACCTACTTAAGTTGAACACAAAGTGTTTACAACAATACAAGACATAACAGAACCATTAATAAGTAGTCTGTACCATTGTCGTGCTGAGAATGGCTTGGAGCGCCACCTAAGGCCTACCCTACCACTCAAGCGCCACCCCTTGTCGGGGAGCATAACGGCGTCAACCAGCTCGTCATCACAGCGGCGTCAAGGGTCAGCCTGGGGCTACTGGAATGCTGAATCAGCTCGCAATTGACCATTGTAAAACATCTTATGATAGGCCCAAGCTACTGTACAACAAGTTAGCCCACAAAGACAGCTAATTATGCTTCTGTGAGCGTAATATCCTGTTGCAGTCTTAATGAATTGATGGTACTGGCCAAGCACTGTCGTGACTCGGATGACAAGCTCTGAAGACTACAGCTCATTGATGCTATCCTTCACAAACTAGACCTTGTTTATCACGAGCATTGCCCCAATGGTCATTGTCAAAGGCTTATATTTATGACTGCACCTTCTTATTTATTAAATACGATGTCACAAGGTACCAATTTATGCAAAGATTTTGAATATGTTGGTTTATTGTCTACTAGTATTACAATTTTCTGTAATTATTTGAGATTATGCGTTTCAGTATTCTGATGATATCGATAATGTCTGACTGTTTCACTATCCATGACTTGAGAACACCTGAGTCGTGGTAACTTTACATGGTTAATATTTAATCTCAGTTCAGTTTATAAGTACGATAGTTTTCTAGAAGTACGATCGTACAGTCTAGCTCAGAGGTACGGTCGTTCAGTAGTTTAGAAGTACTATTGTATAGTTTAGGTCATAAGTACGATCGTGCAGTCTTGATGAGAAGTACAACCATTCAGTCTTGCCCAGAAGTACGACCAATTCAGTCTTGATGAGAAGTACGACCATTCAGTCTTGCTCAGAAGTACGACCATTCAGTCTTGCTCAGAAGTACGACCATTCAGTCTAGCTCAGAAGTACGACCATTCAGTCTTGCTCAGAAGTACGATTGTACAATCTTGTTCAGACCTACATCTTCCCAAGAAATAAAGTCCTCCTTTGTACTGCGTTGTTAATTTGCAGGTGGCGCAGCATCGTGTCCCTGGACTATAAGTACGGGGTACATACTCTCAAAGCAAAGCCTATTTGCAAACAACAGCACATGTTTAAGAAGAACTAATATTTGAATTAGAGAGAGAGAGATAAAAAAGCTACGTTATTAGCCGAAGCAGAATAACTCGTATCCGCATTATGAACGTGGTAATAAAATACGAGGCCAGATCGAAAGTAAATATCACTAGCTGAATATAGAAAGAAGGCCCTTTCTACTGCTTTATTGAAAACATTTAGCTACAGGCTGTACAGGAGACAGATAAAAACTTGAATATTATACTTGTTGTAGTGATGTATGGCCCGGGGCTGGACGCAGTGACTGGAAACTCCCGTGTTCTGCCTCACTAACACTTACGTGGCTCAGACGCGCCACAGTTGACCTGTTGCATTAGGTGTAATGTTTGAAGCTGGAAACAAGCATGCTTGATAAATGTACATCTTGTTAAACTTGAGATCACGCGACTCTGTTGGCATTACGGTTTACCTCGGGGTAGGCTGTAATCTGTTTTACAACTGTGACACCATTTACATCTGTTTTAATCTCCATAAGTACTTTCACCTGCAGGTACTGCCGCTGAAGTACGGTAATTAAAACGAGTTGAGGCTTTGACCCGAATGCATTTGTAGTGTTGTATTGGGCAAGAGAGATGTATATGGTCGCTAATCTAAATACTAGTATACCAGAAGGGAAAATACACAATGATGCAATACACGAATGTTGGGTGTAAACTTGAGTCGTTTTAGTATGTGTAAATGATAATGCGAGTTGCTACCTCTGATATCCTTAACTGAATAACAGCGACTTCTGCTATCCTAAATATAGACGTCTGCTATCCTAAGTATGCATATGATTTACAATATCGGACTCTAGTCTGTTTGACACGAGATTAAAGGTCAAGACTCCCAATCTTCCAAATCTATTAGTACAACCACCATCAAGTTCAATTGCATCATTGTATAATAGTTTATGACCGTTGATTCTGTCTGCTGCAAGGTGTTAGTTTAGTGCCTTGACTCTTTCACAGAAACGTTAACATTTCTCTATATCTTGATTATGTTAGTTTTAAAATTGCAATGCACGTGTTTGCTTAATTTATTAAGAAATGAAAAAGATTCCAGTTATTCAGACTGAAATCCTATCGTATATTATTAACATTATATAGGACATTAGGGTTCAAATATTTAGATAATGGCTTATATTAAAATTACACCTACTCATAAGCCGGTGACGATTATGATGCTCTTCAGAGAAGACGTCTATGTCCTATGTTTAATTAAACCTTTCCTCATTTTATCCGGTACAGTCGAATCCAATACAATATATTACAGATGCATTTCCATCACTTAGAAATTAGCTTCTAAATAGAAGATCAACGAATATAATATTGCATTTTGAAAAGCGTTTCATGACACACTCCATAGTGTGTTATCCTGATTATTTCCACGAGTATTAAGACACCCTCTTCCAACAATGAACCCTTTGTCAGAACGTCAAAACGAGACACTTATCAAAGCATCTGAAATAAAATATAACAATTCCTCATAGCAGGAAGAGGTGTCATAGTTCTAGCTTTCAATGGGTGTGAGAAACAGTATCGGAACAATAGGGGTCTGATAAATGGTTTGCTATCATTAGATCTCTATCATTTCCATCCCGGGAGAATAAAAAAAATTCAGGGTACTTTAAAATAAGCATATGAAAAAGACAGCGAGTAGGAGGAAGCATGTATAGCAAAGGTTAGATTACCCTCTACACAGCCCACCCCATGTCTGCGTACTGTATAGCTTACCTATCTGCCATTGTTCTTCCTATGTGCAGGCATGCGTAGAACTACCCGACTCCGCTTTCAATCCGTGTGCCGTGTGCAAATTTCGGGGGTTCGTATAAGAGATTTTGCATCAAGTAATGTTTGGTTAACTCGCTTCAATGTGCAAGGAACGGTATTTGAATTTATTTTTAAAAGATCCCTGTTAACTTTTCGTTGATGCATCTTAAAATATATCACGGTTGTGTTCACGGATGTAATGCACGAAATACTACCTGGGCATTAGCTGCATGCATGGCGCATTGGCTGAGTTTCCTAGTCATACGTTCAAAGGACATGATTACTAAAACGAGGTGTCACTCATGCAGTGAGTTTGAATAATTGCCCAGTTCTCAGTTTCCCCGAAATAATGCTCCACTTTCTAATAAATGCTAAACTATACATTAGACGCATTTCTAAGAAATAAAAGGTCGTTATATTTCACTGTTACGTATACAGTCTGACAATGTAATGGCGTAATGTCATTGGTAATTGGGATACGTGTATCTTGTTCGTGTTGCAAAGAGGAATACTCCACGGGTCAGAGTGCGATACTAAGGATGAAAACACAATAATGTTAATTAGCTGTGAACACAGCAAAAACCTTCCGTGTGTGTAACTCTAATGTATGGAAAGTCACGTAGTTATTGTGTAACACGAGTAGACTGAGTTTCAAAGATTACAATGGTCAATGATGTAGTTGCATACGGCATTGACACCTTATAGAGTGCATGTGTTATAAACGGAGAGAGAGAGAGAGAGAGAGAGAGAGAGAGAGAGAGAGAGAGGGTGAAAGAGAGAGAAGATAGGAGAGGGAGGGAGAGAGGGAGCAGGGGAGACATGGAGTGAGAGTGGAAAGAAAGATATAGGGAGGGAGGAGGCAAAGAGAGAAGATAGAGGAAAGAGCCGAGAGAGAGAGAGAGAGAGAGAGAGAGAGAGAGAGAGAGAGAGAGAGAGAGAGAGAGAGAGAGAGAGAGAGAG